>JBDFRD010019439.1:0-15555 GCA_039654405.1 Bullina lineata | reverse complement strand
GGAGCCCAGGCAAGGTCAAGGTTGAATGTTGCAGTGACAGTCGGAGCCCAGGCAAGGTCAAGGTTGAATGTTGCAGTGACAGTCGGAGCCCAGGCAAGGTCAAGGTTGAATGTTGCAGTAACAGTCGGAGCCCAGTCAAGGTCAAGGTTGAATGTTGCAGTGACAGTCGGAGCCCAGCAAACATCAGCCAGCCCTGTTGTGCTCATACTAAAGTCATCTGTATCGACAGGGTGATATGTTGGCCATTCCCTCCAAGGATGTGCATAATAATTTATCAAGTTGGGAAGTGCCGTATTTTGATGTTTCACTATATTATAATTCAACAAAGTTCGATGTGTCTAACCTGCATTTGGTTATGTTTTGTGAGCTAGCCAGCATCTCGGCATTCTGATACCTGCAACGTCAGCATTCGCTAGTTTAGCCAGAAAACTTTCAATTCCTTCTAGGACTGCATGATCATTGTGAACATGACACAAGTGTAAAGACATTAGGATTTCGTGATGTGAATAAAATTCTCGTTTTTACAGATAACGACTTTGAAAAGCAAGGACATTTTCTTTTTATATGCTCCTCATTTTTTTTTTGAATTCACTCTTTTCTTTTGTTCACCATTTTGAAATTGGATAGCAGCAGTATTGATCCAATGGTAGTTTTTAATTTCTGCAAGATGCATGTATTTATAACTACTGTGAATGATGCATCTCTTTACTGAATCTTAACTCTGTGTTTGCACGTGTTTCTATACAATAGACATAAAGTACTATATTCAGAAAATCTGTGGACTGTCTTTATGTAGGTTGTACTTGATTTTTCTCATTAGATCGTGATATTCACAGGGAAAAGGAAAAGGTTAGTAGTATTGGCAGCTAGACTTGGAGGTTTGGGTTTAACCATTTCAGACTCAAATTCTAACATCCTTGTTCCTCTGTCTTACTTGTTCACACAGTCTACGACTTAAGGTTAGACTTGTTCACACAATCTACGACTTTAGGTTAGTTTTCTAACATCTTTGTTCCTCTGTCTTACTTGTCCACACAATCTATAACTTTAGGTTAGGCTTGTTCACACAATCTACGACTTTCGGTTAGACTTGTTCACACAATCTATGACTTTAGGTTAGACTTGTTCACACAATCTACGACTTTAGGTTAGTTTTCTAACATCCTTGTTCCTTTGTCTTACTTGTTCACACAATCTGCGAGTTTAGGTTAAACTTGTTCACACAATCTGCGAGTTTAGGTTAGCGAAGTCTGTTCATCAAGGTACTTCCACTAGTCTGAAGTTGGAGGTGCCAAATGCTTTTACGTCTTTCCAAGTTTGAGCATAAAGCTAAGTTTTTTCTTCTTATTCTTTTTCTTCTTCTTTTCTCCTTTTGTGTGACTGTTTTTTGTTGTTATTATTTGTTCCCTTCGAAGACAGAAATTGTCGACATGTTGGTTTGTCCTTTTCTTCGGGATATCTCGTTTTTCGTGTGATTTCCATTTACAAATGCTTTGACTTGTTCATTATGTGTCACAAGAATAAAAGAAAGACATTTCTGTAGAAAGTAAAATTTTTAGGGTGGTCAATATCATTAACATCTCAAATATTCAGCAACGTAGTGACACGTACACACCATGTAGGGAACATTACAAGTGTCGACAGGGGAACTAGTTTGTGGCTTCATTTTTTTATCTGTTATTTCATGAGGGCGAAACAACAACAAAAAAGGAGCCAGTTTTGTCCTTTCTTTCTCATTACTTGTTCAGATTGTTTGCCTTGATTCACGTTCTTGTTCCTTAAACTGTAACCAAGTGATTCAAGCTGTCCTACAAAGACAATCAAAGAAATGTTGAAAGAAATAGATGGCCATGTCTGAACACAAAGCTTCCACAAACACTTGTATGCAGTATGCAAAGAATGGTTGCACTTTTGTCGATTTCTCCATTGCAAAGTGAAAATATGTAGGGTTTACCTACATTAATTCATCTGTCATATTTTTATATCATCTTAAAATTTCAATGGAATTCGCAGGGGTTCTCTGAAGACATTGATCAGTTCTATCTTTGCCTGCTAAAGGAGTGATAGTTTATTTACACGTGTTGTGGCGTGCTGTGATACAGTGTGTAGGATGCCCTGGCTGTAGTTATTATTAATGGTTATGCTGTGCAGGGTGTCAGTATTATCCATATATATATACATGCATGTATTAGAGTTAGTGTATGATTTGTGATACATGAACCTCTATGAACCACAGACTGGAACTGTTATAAAATGTTCTTTGTTTTTCTCCTACGTATGAGTGGGACATTTTTATATCGACAAATGTGGCTCGAAGACAAAAAAAATAGTTAAAACTATTTGGCACATTTAGCCATTGCCTGGGGATTTTAAAAACCTTTTGTAACTGAAAAGCATTTGTTCATCGATTGAAATTGAAAGTTATGTTTTATGTCATAGAGCAGAGTTACCCACCTTTGGTTGTATTTGTTCATGCAGTATTCTTACCTGCATCTTGTGGACAGGGTCCGGTGTTCTGCAAGGGACAGCATCCATGATCTATATTTGTATAGTCACTAAAACTGGAACTCATTTCAGTGTCTATGTTATGTGTTTGCATTTGTGTCTCCATTTTGTGGAGATGAGTGCATACCTAGCTATATTTTAGTTTGGGGGGAAATCCAATTTTAGATTATATACACACAGTTTGATCAGTATTTTCACCATTTCATTATTTCAAGTAAAGGGAGGCTTGTGCATTCTGTTACAACTTGCAATTCCAAGAATGTTATTTATGTATCAGACATTGACACATAATATAAAATAATGGCATCAGGTGTGAACTGGTGAATGTACAAAATGTAGAATATCAATATTTCATGATACAGGGAAAACCGTTCACTCCTGGTTATTAAAGGGTTAACATTTGTAACTGCCTATTTTTAACCATTTGTAGTTAAGAAAACTTTTCCTACTTAGGAGACCACACTCAAGATGCATCAGTCGGTTCTAACAGTTGTTTCACTTTAAAGCATCAGCTGGTCCATTTTTCTGTTTTATTTTTATCGTAAAATTTTAATGTCTCATCTTTACTTTGGCAGTATGCTTTATTTTAACTTCTTATTAAACAATTCTAAAACTTTGGGGTTTTGTGCATCATCTTCATGAGTTTGTCTGTAATTTCAAGATTTTAATGGCCATTTCTTGGAAACTAAGAATAAGATTCTGAGTTTTTAATATTCGCTCACAGTATCTTGGTGATGGAATATCCAAGTCAATTAATTTAGTACCAAAATAAAATGCAAATTTACATGCCTATGACATGGATAACTCAAAACTGACAAAAAGACGCAAGTGTCAGTTTGAGAAAATAGTAGGTGAAATGTAATTCATGTTGTACAGGTCACGTTTCAGGCATTGGAAGTTGACTCAGAGCAAAAGAATTTCTGTTTTATTTGGTACCAAATGGAAGATTAGGCTTTTTATTTTATTTTACATTGGAACTGGGAAACATTACAAATACTGGTATCTCTCAATTCAGTTTTGAAACTTTTTTTGAATGGGTAAAGGTTATTCGTGTGGATTTGTAGAAGTTCCTTGTTCTCATATGAATGAACACAAACTTCAATCTTGACTTAAGCCCAAGAATAGAAAAGCTGCAAGAAATAGACAAGGCAGCATGTTCATGCAGAGTCCAGGAATAAACTGATATAAATACCCTCACAGTTCCTGAAACTGATTTGTAATGCTTTCTCCAGAAGGAAAATTATATATAAATACTATATTCATCTCCCAGCGCAACTGTGCCGTGAATTGTAAAGTTCAAAATTTAATTTCTTTCACTGTGACAAGCAAGTATATACATGTGTATTCAGTTTTCCACTCCGTGTAATGATTGAAAATTCCCAAGCCATTCCACAGCATCATAGCAGTGGTCATCGTCTTTGTTCATGAGGCCTTAGCATGCATAATCTGAATCATACCTGAGTCATTCTGTACCTGTCACTGAGCAGTTCCTTGAGTCTACTACTCACCTGTCCATCTCCCCAAACCCTCCATCCCCCTCCCCTCCTTTGAAGTGACATGCACATACATGTACAGCTGTCCGGCCAATTTCCTGTGGGGATCTGAACTTGTGTGAGCTGCAGTCTACATGCACACAACAAAATACTTTTCTAACATTGTACTGTTTGTCTATAATCACTCATCATAATCCAGTGTTTATTTTGTATCACCTCCAACTGCATCCATTGATTTCTCTTGACTGGAAACATTTGATTTCTATCCGAGTTTTGCTTTGAGTTCGAGATTAAATCGTACATGTACCTCAGTTATAATGATTACCTTGTTTTATCGGCATTTAACTGCATTTAGTTGCTAAGTTTGAGGGAATTAGACTTTACTTCAACCCTTTAGAGATGAATGGTTGTTTTTAAACCTATGTTCTACACAGGATTTATTTTTTCTTTTCAAACTTTTTTTTCCCATTTTGTTTCTTCTTTATAAATTGATTGATCCACTTTCATTGTGTATCTAAGAATATTTTATGACAGAAGCTTTGTTTTGTCTTAAAATGCAAATCTTCACTTTAATACATTATTTTTCCTTTATACTGTACGTAGTGATTTTAAGTATGTTTGTTTAAAGTGGCAGAGAACATAAACACTGTATGGCAAGTTTTAACTTTGTGACAATACTCCAACCAGACATATACAAACTAGATTTCTAAATGGAATCATCTAACACACTCAAGTATTCAAAGCTTTTCTTTTGCTCAAGCACTAACATTGCTGTATAATTCATGTCTAATTCATGTCTATTCACTGACTGTATCCCCAATGTTGAATAAATCATGTGATTGAACACATTTTCGGACTTGCTTATTTTGCATCGAATGGTTAGAGCGTTGGACTCCTAATTAAAGGGTCCAGGATTCGAATCCGGGAGGTGGCCGGGAGGTGGGAAAGATACTTTACACCATTTTTCCTCTCCCCATCCAGGTGCGAATTGGGTACCAGCATATTCTGTTTGGGAAGTATGCCTACAACAGACTAGCGTCCTGTATAGGAGATGATGTAAAAAATCCTCTGTTCCACTTCACGCCACCGAAACCAGGACATGGTCCGGCTCTATGGGCCTCATGGCCTTGAATGAACTTTACTTACTTTATTTTGCATCATGGGCCCAACTGAAAGGGTCAGCCCAAAACTGGGTGCGGTGGAGAGGTTTATTGCAACCCTATGCTCCACAAGGAGCCAAGAGGATTAAGTAAGTTCAGTTATTCTGCATCATGGAGCTGGGTTTGTTAATAAGAAATGTGCACGTGTGCATAGTTAAAAAGAGAGAGAGAACACTAGGCAATGAGGAACTGAGTGTACACAGTTCAAAACCCAAAGGGAATTTGTCTCACATCTGAATCTGTTCTTGAGGGCCCTACACACTTATCATTCCAACCAACGTTGGTTCATCTGTCATTCCATTGGTTCACTTCACGTGTTGCACGCCAACCCATCAGATGACGGAGGCAAACTGTGACTACAGAAAATATGTGCAAACGCAAGAGTTGTGTTCGAGTCAATTTAAAAAAAAGCAAATTTTTCAAATAAGCAATAAATCGTGTACACTCTGCTAATTTTAATACACTGATTTCAAAAATGTAAGTTTTGAAAAAATTCAACCAACCATTCATACAGCCTTTTTTCATTTCTGGCGTGGCCACTTCCAGTGAGTCGAAACTGCCACCAGAAAGTCAAGCACGGTCTGATTTTTCGGTTCGCACGTTCGAATAACTTAAGTTCTTGGGTTTTTCCATCCACACTAGCCAATCCGCGTGACAGCTCCAGTGCCACCTAGATTTTATCAGTTCTATCCATGAACTGTCGCATCAGACTGTAAGTGTGTAGCAGGCTTTAGCTGACGAGGGAACAACGTATGTCTTCTCCTGAACACTGAACAGACTGAAATCACATCAAGAGACACGTAAACCCACATTTATAAACAAAATGACTCTTGAAGACAATTGTTGTTTTTTTGTATCATTTTATTTCATATTTCTATCCTGCAGGTATAAGGCAGGGATGTATAGGAATGTAATCTAGTCTGCAATAAAATACAAAATTAACGATATACAGCCCACAGGTAGGACATGCTTTAGTGAAGAGATAATGGAAGATTAAATTGAATAATAACTTTATGCTTAAATAAGAGATAAAAGTTGCTATATGAACACACAGGTCTCAGAATATGTTCCTTTTCTGTGTTGATAATGACACGATAATGTCACTGTATGACACGCTGATAATGTCACTGTGTGACACGTTGATAGTGTCACTGTGTGACTATGACACAGGATAAGTTTTGGCTTGAGAGAAAAGTAAAGCTGAAAGTTAACTGAGAAATGCTTACTTGTTTGTAAACATACAAACCACCAGTCTAAGGCACTTAGATTAAAAATTTTAGACATTTCAGATCACATTCTGCTGATAATAATAAGCTGTAGAATATTGCCATGGAAGCCTGTACAGAATTTATTCTCTTAATGCTGTTCTAATGAAATCAGCCAGGGGTCAGGAACTTGTTCCCGTTTTTATCTCAAATATTCTTAGACGCAAAAATATATGTCAAGTATGTTCATTGTTATAGGCCTTATAGGTACCAAATACATTGTTATATAGGCCTATACAAAGTTGTTGTTTTTTTAAATAACAGAAAAACAAAAATTTTGAAAAACTATTTTGAAGATCACCATAATGTCAAGATCAAATCATGACACACTTTTCAAAGAAAGGTAAATGATTAGTACAGAAAATAAAGTAATTTTTAATAAAAAATTTTTTTTCTTTTTTTTTTCAATGGCCTATGCTAGAGTGAAAACATGCCAAGTTTTGAAGTCAGGAAGAAATGAATAAAAACTCAAGCATGACCCAGGAGAGACTTGAAGAAAGCGAATGTGCCACACAGCTGTCTTCTACTACTTTGTACGGACAACCTCAGTCATAGGTAGTAGTACAGCAAACAGGATAAATAAATAGGAATATCTTTGGGATAAGAAAAACAGCAATAATGTGAGAATATTGTGGAGTATAGGTTTAACAATGTTTCGTACGTATACCCTTGCTACCATACAATAACACATTGCTAAATCTCATGAGGAAAATCATCAACTCAGGATTATAGTATAGAAAATTGTTACTATTGCACAATGATTATACGCTTAATATTGTATACCTTGATACAAGTTAAATCACATTGACTATTGAATACTTGATAATCGAACAATGATCTGGATTAAACTAAAGTACTCTTCACACAGAAAGTACTCTTCACACAGAGGAGCCAGATGAAAACAAAAGAGAGCAGTGGACGGACTACCAGAGAATTGTCAGGCTCAACAAAAATACAAGAATCAATCTTAGCTTTTTTTTATGTTCAAAAGCAAATGTTTCATTCCTTGGTGCTATATGAGAAATTGCTTCAACTACAAAATGCCAAATGTAACACAAATGTTGCCTCTTATGGGGCTTATTATGAATTTAACGTGGGAGGAAAGAGGGCAGGGAATCAGACATCCTTTTTTTTCAACAGCTCGATTTAAATGGTGAGAGAGAAATTCTTTTAAAAAAAAAAGATTTTTCTTCAATTTCTTTCGTTTAAAATAAACATTAATAAATCCTTATATATTTTTCATTTTCCTCAAAGCCAAACAAGTAGCCCTGATATTTTGATTTGTAATTTATTTTATTTTATTTTCTAAGTGAATTCTGCTTTTTTACTTGATGTATTACGTGTATGTTGATAGAGAATAGAAAAATATCACAAAAACTTTGACTGAACACAGTAATAAAAATGTATCACATTATAATGTGGAAGTTCAATGTTAGAAACATTTGAATTAAGGCAACCTTTGGGTCAGAGATAATTAATTCATTAGATAAAAATTGACTATGACAACATATTAAGTTTCAGATCTTTGCTTAAAAAATTGAAAACATGAAAAGTCAATAATATTTTAGAAAATCATTGCACATAAATCTTCAAATCACATGAACAGAAAATGATTATCATCAACTGACATGAACACAAATTTCAACCTTGACTTAAGCCCAAGAATAGAAAAGCTGCAAGAAATAGACAAGGCAGCATGTTCATGCAGAGTCCAGGAATAAACTGATATAAATACCCTCACAGTTCCTGAAACTGATTTGTAATGCTTTCTCCAGAAGGAAAATTATATATAAATAAGAGTATATATATATATGGATAAAGGAAGGCTGCATGTGTCTGCAGAGAAATAAAGAAAACAATACAAAAATTACAGCTTACAGCGGCACGGCACTTCTTAGTGGAAGCAAGTTAGTTCATGAAGTTTTAAAATAGTTTTCTAAATGTATAGCTCACGACTGACGATGTCCCTGTCGAAACAAAAATGTAAAAAAAAAGTCCTGTCTGCCAAGCTGTTCCACACACAGATCAGAGAAGAGCTTGGAGACACAAATATCTGAGTAAATGCAGAACCGTAGCAGGAACTTACTTACTGCCCTTTATGCCGGCTGGCATGTAGGACAGTGTAGCAGGAACTACTTTCCCCATTAAAATACTCAAGGTCAACTGGAAGCCTGGTGTGCATCTCAAGGTCAGCTGGAAGCTTGTTGTGCACCCTCAAGGTCAGCTGGAAGCTTGTTGTGCACCCTCAAGGTCAGCTGAAAGCCTGGTGTGTACCTCAAGGTTAACTGGAAGCCTGGTGTGCACCCTCAAGGTCAGCTGGAAGCCTGGTGTGCACCCTCAAGGTCAACTGGAAGCCTGGTGTGCACCCTCAAGGTCAGCTGGAAGCTTGATGTGCACCCTCAAGGTCAATGGGAAGCCATCTCTAGCCCAAGCAGGGCTTCCATACACGCAGTGTAACAAAACAAATACTGGTCCTGGAAGGAAAAACGAAAATGCACAACTGACCACTGAGGCAAAAAGCACGGCACATCAGAGTGATGGTACAGAAGAGAGTAAAATGATGATACCTCCAACACTTCCAAAGCTTTTTATATTCAACATATTACTTTTCAGTTGACATTGATATTAAAAAAAAAAAAACAGAGATATTGTATTCTCACTTTTCACTTTGCAAAGTAAATACTCATTTATTTACATTATGTTGCATTACATTCCAATGCCTCATTTAAAAAAAACAACAACAAACAAATGAAAACCCCACAGATATAAATAAATAAATCACTTACAGTTGTTTGAATCATTCCATGTCGTTGTGTCCTTAACTTGCGAACTATGTCAAAGATATCCACCTGCAAAGATACATTTATTACCATTACCATCACTTTCTCTTTTCCTTGTTTTTACAGTGTCTATTCATTGATTACTCATTTAATATTTTCAAAAATTCATAAAAAAAATAAGATGACATTGTATTGCAAATCTTTTACTACAAAATCTGTATCACATTAATTTAAACTATTGTGCCAAGTTTCAAAGCTATAACTTCAGATTTTAGTCAGTTATGATGTTTTAAGTATACATGCTATTTTTAGTAACACGGCTGCCATATTTGACACCTAATTTGCATATATAATAAAAATTGTCCATATCTCATATTTTTTTACCCACATGTTCACAAATTATTATGTATAGTTAATGTCACTTTTAGACAAGTATTTGAAAAATCAGCTTTCATGGGCGTGTGCTACCTTAAAAACCATAAAATGTAACTGCACTGGTTTTCAGACCTGACTTATTAGTCCACTCCTTTCAACTTTACATACAATTCTATTTTTCCGCATAGTTTGAATCAATTTGAAGGTCTCCTTATTTCCTTCTAAACAATAACAAAGTATTTAAAGATAACTCAAGTATTTCCTTCTAAACAAAAAACAAAGTATTTATAGATAACTCTACTATTTCCTTCTAAACAATAACAAAGTATTCAGATAACTCAAATTTTAATCAAACAAAGTGATGAATTCAAACTAATGTTTTTGCTTCAATGATAACTTTGTACAGAAAGCACTGACGTTGGCGTGAGCAAAACAACCAAGATCATACAAGCACATGACTTGACTTACTTGACTTATGCCTCTTGATTCCTTAAGGAACATAGGGCCACAACAAGCACATGGGAATTAAAAAATCTAAACAGTTCTATTCCCAATCGTAAGAAACCCACTCCTACCTTGAGCCGTTTCTCAATGGTAGCCAGAGCCACATCGACAGCGATGAGAGCACCTGAACGGCCGATGCCAGCGCTGCAGTGGATCACAGGTGGTCGGCCTCCCTCTAGAAGGTGCATCACTTGCAGCAGCTGAACAGGGATGAGGGGGTGAGGAGGGAGGGGTGTCACAGAGAAAGGCTGCTAGTTAACGAGGACTAAAGCTGATTTCACTTTTGCATGTTAGAGCTTCTAAGAATATATCTCCTTTTCTTTTTCTTTTTTTTTTAAATTTCATTCATTGGTTTCAATGGGGACATCATCACTCGATTTTGTCAATAGATTTATTCTATGTTGGACAGATACACAAAGGCCATTTCTGAAAGGTGTACATTATAAATCATCTGCTAAATATTAACCCACTCAGTCCTTAAAGAGACATAATGGGCTTTGCTTGTGGCACCTTGAGCAAAGGGAGGGCAGTGTCAGGGGCTCCGTGATCAGGCCAGGCTGTGTAGTGAAGTTGGGTTAGCTCCCTTTGTTCCCCACTGGCCGTTGCCTGAATGGAGAACTGGTTGACTGTGAACTCCTCCACTTCGTACGACCTCAGCAGCTTCACACACAAAGTCCTGGGGAAGGAAGTGGGGGACTATGTCATCATTGCTTCACAAAATGGTCCTTTCAATATGTATGTTATTTTAAAAATTTCTTTTTCACAAAAATGTTTCAAGGCCTGTTGTCCACTGAGAAATTCCAAACTGTTATCATTGCTTCACAAAATGGTCCTTTCAATATGTATGTTATTTTTTAAATTTATTTAAAAAATTTCTTTTTGACAAAAATTTTCAAGACCTGTTGTCCACCGAGGAATTCCAAACCTGTCGGAATTACTCCCTAAACTGCCCAGACAGATAGAAGTGAACACACCTGTTGTCCACCAAGAAATCCTGATCCTTAGAGTGTGGCCAGTACTGATGACACTTGACCTTCCCAGCCTCCAACACTTTGGTCAGCATGACCACAACAGCCACCTGCTCCTGCCACAGCATCGCCCACAGGTCTTCGAAGCAGTCGCTTGTCGGTCCCTGGCAAACGATGTAGTGGAGGTCGTCCTCCCCAACAGACATGTGAATACGGCTGGCGTTGATGTAGTCGTTCATCTTGTTCCACAGCTCCACTCTGTTGGTGTCATCTGGAAGCGGGAGGGAAAAAATTGGAAAGGGGAAATGAATATTATGTTATGAATTGAACAGTCATTGCAGGACAGATAGGCAAATAGGTGTTTCAAACATGAAAGCTTACTTACAAAAGCACAAGCTTTCATCATCATCATTGCCCCTCACCCTTATCAGGGTATAGGCCACACACAAGGGATTTCCACTTCCTTCTGTCCCAGGATAACTTTGCCAGTTCTGACCATGTTTGTCCTGTTCCTTCCTTGTCTCTCTCCACACATCTTCTCCATGTTTCGCTTGGCCTTCCTCGTTTTCGGGTTCCTTGGGGGAAAATTTGTTTGTTTTTGGTAATCCAACGCGATGTTCAGCACTCTGTAATGCTCCAATTCTCCGAACTTCACAAAGAGCAAAGCAGATGTGCGCTAGTATTGTCCATAAACCCATTTCTGTGACGCTCTATATCACCTTGGCATCTCCCGTACAGTGGATAATGTTGCTGTTGTTGTTGTTGTTGCTGATGAGGATGGATGTGGTAATGTTGTTGTTGTTGTTGAATCTGGTGCGCGCTCTGCTGAAGACAATACTGTTGATGGTGATGATGATGTTTTTGCTGCTGCTGCTGCTGTTGCTGATGGTGGTAGCCCGCGCCCGCTGGGATGTCATTTCTGGCCATAGTGACGGAAGGACACGGCAGCGCGTGATCAGTCACTCTCCTCCTCCTCCCGCCCCTCCCTCTCCGCCGTCCCCGCTTATCGCATACCCCGATATCCTTGACCGCTCGAATTTCGGCCCCCGTGGCCTTGAGCGTAGCACCCAGGGCGGAGATGTAGTGGATGGCCAGTCTGAGAGTGGCAATCTTGGACAGCTTCTGGTGCTCGCTGAGGTTGGACTTGGGCACGACTTTCCTCAGTTCGTCGAATGCGTCGTTCAACATGTGCATCCGCGTCCTCTCACGCTCCGTGGCGCCGTTTCGGGATACTTCGTACGTCTTCGCCGGTTTCCGCTTGCCCGCAAAGACATCCATGCTGGCACTGAGAGCTGACATAGACGCGAAGGAGAATTCACCGTGAGGGGAGCTCATAGAAGCAAGATGCGGAGGAGGGGCGGGAGGATTGGAGATCTGGTGGAGAGGATGACTCCGGTGACGATTTAGGTTGTTGTCCAAGCCCAGCTGTTGCTGCTGTTGCTGTTGTTGATGTTGTCCATGATAAGACGACGCGTTGTAGAGCGCGGAGCCGCAACTGAAGTCAAAGAAAGAAGAAGGATACATGGAGATCTCAGGGCTCTCCATCTCACTGTTCGTGACGCTACTGTTGCTGTCGTTGTTGCAGCTGCTGATGTTGCTGAGCTGAGTTTGAACTGAAATAGCGTCGTTGATTTCATTGTGCAGATTACATTTCCCTGATTCCACGTTATTGGCACATCCACCGCTGTTGTTATTATTGTTATTATTATTATTAAGAGTGACGTTATCATTATCGTTGCTACGGCAACAGGAGTAAACTCTACCCTGACCATGCCAAGACTCGGGGGGTTCTGTCGGGGGGACGAAGTAGTTCTGATAAAAACACGAATCTTCCACGGAGGATTGGCAGGAGATGGGGCCAGATGTGGCTGCCTGGAATTGCCCAGCACCTCTGTTTGAACAATACGCGGCACCTTGATGTGTCTTTGTTTGAGCGTGGCACTCTGGGTTCTGGACGATCATGATCAGGCTGTGAACTAGAGTTAGGCTCCTCACAACGTTTTCAGTGAAATTTGGGATGAAGAAGTTTATTCGCAATCTGTTTGTCGCATTGATTTCAGGCCCATTCAGGTCGATAATTTAACTTTGGAAATACGTCTCTTAAAATATTATAAACCCATTGAAATGAATCGCAGCTTTTTAAAAATTATCTTTATTTATCGAGCGTCTTACCTATTCCGGTTTTTTTTGTTTTTAAAGAAAAAACCTATCAGGAATTTGTATTGCAATTGACTTTAATAACGTTCAAATACTTAATTTGATACTCAAAAACGTCCATATTTCAGTTCGACTTTTTCTTCATTTCATCACAGTGTCCACAATAATGACATCACACTTTCTAAGAAGACTTACGAATGTTCTGGAGTATTCAACACAATTCAGGAAAACGAAGCTGTAACAAGAACTATGTAGCTGTCCGTATCGCCTGTCTCTAATTTCAATGTTTCCTTCAGAGTTTAGAACATCATTCCTACAATACAGAAAAGAACATCATCGTATTTCTCCAGCTCTCCGGCGTAGCCTCCGTCTCAACACCACATCCTCACGTTCAGAATGAAATACGTGAATACAAGGCGCTGACGTGACGAGAGGTAACCAAGGCCCATCAAGTTTCAATCGGAACTCAAGCCTCTTCAACTGTCTCTCACCACAATTGCTCGGAACAGTTTCCGCATACGCCGGACTTTAAATTTCAACGGAATAGCAAGCCCCGCCCTCTAGCGGTGAGCTGGCATCTACAGCGAGTTATCCCCATCTTAGCTCCTCCCCTTGTCTGGAATCTCAGCCACTCGCAAGTTAAAGGCAACCGACGAAGGTAGGAGAATTTCTTTAGAGTTCCCTCCCTTTCTTACCTGACAAGTTATCTCCCCTTGTAAGAAAGCAAAGACGGGGTCCACGGGAGCGGGTCTGAAAGTGAGTAGCATTTTTATCGAGCGGGAATGAAGAACCATGTGAAAAGTCTTCAGTTATTTCCCCTTTTTTTTCTTTCTTTATTTTGCTTGAAAAGGTCGGGATGGGGTGAGGGGTGGGAAAAAAGGGGCGGGGGGGAGGAGGAGGTAGTTCGTGAGAAATTTACATCAAGGTGTGCTATCAACACAACAAGCCTTAACTTTGATGAAACTTTCCAAGCTTTATAAACAAGGCCATGATAAACAAGAAAAAGCGAGGTAGAATAGGAGAGTGTTGTCTGGCGAGGCATAAAAAGGAATCCATAATGTATTACCAGGATTTATATTTGTCGCATGTTTGTTGAATTCCTGTCCAGGTTTTTTTTTTTTTTGAGAAATATATTTGCCCGAGTAACTTTACAGCCAGTCCACCCTTCTCTTCAATCCCAAGCAGAGGAGAAATCCCCGAATAAAGCAGAATGAAGCAGAATAAAGCAGTCACAATTTCGCATTCGTTTTCAATGCAGATTGTGATAACTCAGAGACATTTGAAATGCAAGGCCCCGTAAAATACATACACGGAGTTTTGTTAGTAAAAAACGACAAAGAAGCCGAGTCAATATTTACTTTGGCGTGAAATGTTTAAGGCGTTGTAAAAGTTGTTACATCGTTGGGTCCATGTTTACTTTTCGCAGAAAGATTTGAAGAGCTGTGGAGACTCCCTCTGCAACATCTGGGCTGGCCATTTATTCATTCCAGCTCTTCGTTTTCGGCCCAATGTTTTAAAGAGCATAATAAGTTCTACTGCTATGTGCCTCAATTCGGCAACAACGGCACCACATAAAACCAAGTAACAAGGAAAAAACAACAGCATCAGCAACAACAACAACAACAATAATAATAACAGCAACAAAAACAGCAACAGCATCAGCAACAACAACAACAACAACAACAGCATCAGCAACAACAACAATAACAACAAAAAGAAAAACAACAGCGTCAGCAACAACAATAATAACAACAGCAACAAAAACAACAACAATAGCAACGACGACAATAACGATAACGATAACGGCGATGATGGCGACGACGACGACGACGACAACGACAAATCAATGATAATGAAGTTCGTTTCAATAAAAGATGATGATCTTTTTCAAGCTTTTCCCTCAGCGTTTCTCCTATGTTTGGCCACGATGGGGCCTTGTGGAAATCATTGGAATGCTTCATTTCAACAGGTTTTATTTATTTTGACCAACAGCATTGTCTGGAGATGGATTGGGCATACTTTACGGAAATCACCAGGTAGCATAACCAGACAGGCACTGTAGTGAAACCCCCAAGGAACCCGAAAACGGGGAAGGCCACGCGAAACATGGAGAAGATGTGTGGACAGAGACAAGGAAGGAACAGGACAAACACAACATGGTCAGAACTGGCAAAATTATCCCGGGACAGAATGAAGTGGAAATCCCTTGTGTGTGGCTTATACCCTGATAAGGGTGAGGGGCAATGATGCTGATGCTGATGCTGATGCTGATGCTGCTGCTGCTGCTGATGATGATGATGATGATGATGATGATGATGATGATGATGATGATGATGATGATGATGATG
>JBDFRD010019328.1:0-15558 GCA_039654405.1 Bullina lineata | reverse complement strand
TTCAGGTATGGCATTCACCTTAAGATAATTAACACCTCATCTGAATGCATTGAAAACTTGACACAGCTGATGAAAAGGACAGGTTGTTTCCTCAAGCAGCAACAGAGGACTTTGAATACTTCACTTCGTATCCTTACCTCTGTTCAAACTAAATTATTCAACTGAACATGAGCCATAACTTTTTGTTGTTTGAAGATGTACTAGTCCTCATTTTATCTGTCCTTTTACTGACGAGAAAAGGTTGGTGTAAATTTTACATGGGTTAAGCATTGCATTAATACTTTTCATATATACTATCCACAAAGTACAAAATACTCAAAATCTATGTTAAAACATACAAAAAATGGAAGGGCCTGATGCCATGACATAAAGCAAAAATAAAAATCCTGTTTAGATGTATTCATTCCTAAGCATTTTAGTTTTTGTTTTGTTTTATTAATACCTTTTTTTAATTGATACTCTGTCAGCCATTCAGGTATCTAATTAGATATTTTTTTTAATAAGTCATCAAAAGGGCTGAATGAAATCTTTGTTTTATATCATTTTAGGATTAAGTGGCACGGTGGCCGAATGATTAGAGCGTTGCACTCCTAATCCAGGGGTCCAGGGTTTGAATCAGGAAGGTAACTGTATTTTTTCCTTGGGAAAGATACTTTACACCATTTTTTTTCTCCCCACCCAGGTGCGAATTGGGTACTGGCATACTCTGATGGGGAAGTAAACCTACGACAGAGTAGCGTTCTGTCCAGGAGATGAAGTAAAAATCATTTGTTCCTTTTCACGCTGCCGAAACCGGAATAGCTCCTGCTCTATGGGCCTCATGGCCTTGAAGGAATTTATTTTAGGATTACAGCATCTTTTATTCCCCTTAACAAAAACCTCAGGGTTTTTAGAAAGCACTTACCCCGGGTTTGACTGGTTCTCGGCCACAGTGTTCCTCATCTTCAACGGAAATGCAGAGAGAGCCTGGAACTTCTTGTACAAGTTTTCTACCCTCGGCTCCTCAGGCTACATGTGGATGGCTCGCCTACACACTTCAGTGAGTAGCTGTCCTCTGATTTTGTCTTCTCTTACCTTCTTTACTTTAGTGCCTGGATCTATTCCAGTGAGTGACGTTGTGGCCATGTTGGTAGGTCACTGAAGTCACAACTGTAAGGCTGTGAGATTGAATCCTGGCTGTGCAAGGACATTTTGCCCTTTGGACAAACATTTTCCATGATTTGTGTTTCTGTCCTCACCTGCATGAGAATTGGGATCTAGCATATTCTGCTGGGGAATTTTTTTCAAAAGCAACCATGAAGGTAAAGTCTGTCCAAATCCGCGGAGAAATGCTAATAAATTCAGTATATTATGTTTTTGATGGAAGACTGTATGTTTACTTATCGACAGCTGTTGCCGGTCAGCCTGTTGTCCAGTGGAATTCCTCCTGTGTTTTCAAGCACTGCCCACAACATTGAACTCCTCTTGCAGATTGAGCTTCCTTTAGTAGCTTCTGCTTTCAAGATGTCAGGATACACACCATCACAGGTAAGGGGGAAGGTGTGTGTGTTTCAGTAAGTTTGTTTTACACTTTCCTTTGAGTCTTCAAACTTGAAACTTTTATTTCCATCGACGGATATTCTTTTATGTTTATGAAAGCTGTGACTTTCTACATGTGTGCAATAAAATAGCATTTTGAAATTTTAATCCTCTAGAAAACGTGATTTGAATCTGAATGTTTTGTTAGATCAATGTGAAATTTGTCTGGTTCATATCATTGAAAAATAAAAGGCAAGGTGGGTGGTAGGTAGGTTATTTAACGTCGGTTTTCCAGTCCTGGAAGGTAGCAGGTCTGATATCGCCGACGATAAAAGGCAAGTGTGGCCAAACAAAGCTTAAAACAAAGCTTAAAACAAAGCTCAAAGAACAATCTTGTTGCACAATGACGGCAAAGTGATAGGAGTCTCCTGCGCTCAGGAAGATTTGTTTTTCACTCAAACATTGAGCAATCTGAGAGTAAACTGCCACTTTCTCTGTCTCTCTCACTGTCTCCTCACTGTCTCTCTCTCATTCTCTCAGTCTCTCTGACTCCCTCTCTCTCTCTTTTTTTCTGTCTCTCTGACTCCCCCTCTCTATTTCTTTGTCTTTCTTACTCTCTCTCTCACCCACCTCTCTCTTCCTCTTTGTCTTCTTTTCCCCCTCTTGCTCTCTCTCTCACACACACTTTTTTTTCCCTCTCTTTCTCAATTATGCCCTCAATAACCCAGTCACAGAAAAACTCAGATTTTTTTGTTCACCACTGCGCTTCTTTATCTGAGAACTAAAAAAAACAACAACACAAAAATCCTCATCCTCCTCAGATCTGCATGCATTGGCTGGCCCAGTGTTTCTGGAACTACCTAGACTGGATGGACATTGTCCACTACGTGGTGGTCTGTGTGGTGCTGGGGGTGGACTACCAGGTGTACATCTGTATGGCCATCATGAGGCACCTCCAGGAACGTATTCTGTCTCACATGCAGACTCAGGATCTCATCATCTTCCTCAAGGTGGGGCTTTAGTTTTCTGTGGGATATACAGATATGCCTGCTTTACGGTTTTGCCATAAGAAATTACGGGGAGCCGTCAGAAATTATGGTTTACAGGCAATTATGGCCAAATTACGGCAAAGACGCAAGATATAGCTTTTAAATCTCATTGCAGTTGCGTTCTTCGTTCTCTGGTGGTATCCTTGTATGTGGTAAAATTACTCTTTTGGGTCTTTATTGTACTGCAATTTAGCATGTGATTACTTTAAGCCTCAAATGGGGTTGGTATGTCTGGACATAGCTTAAACCCTGGAGAAATGGAAGTTGTGAGCTTAATGTTTCACTGCGTGGTCGAAGCACGGTTGAGCCAATGCCATCTTAATCAATCAATACTGAGCTAAAAATAATGTTCATGGGGAAACAAAATGCTGAAATTATATTGGCTATTATTCATAGTTATTTTTAGACATGACCAAAGGGTGCAACCTCTATTTGAAGCCAGCAATTTTCCATTACGGAGAAAGCCTACATATCTGCCCCTTGCGCTTTCACTAAATGTTGACTTATTCACTGAGTGATATGATGCAATAATAGATTTAAATGAACAATTTTCTGCTATTTGTTTTGAACATAGACACAGTGTCTTTTTAACTTGTATTAGTAATTCACTGAGCACACTTATTTCATTGTCTCTCTCACACAGGAGCAAGCTATTTGCCATTTCCACATCCTTGACGAGATGAAGTACATGAAAGAACTGGAGGCCAAGTACAGGAAGACTGTCCTCCACGACATGCTGAACATGAGCAAGCCATGAGGCCTTCAACAGCTGATCAGCTCACCGATAAGGTGCCCAGTAGAGAGTTTTCTATTTTTTTCCAGCAATAGCTGTCCACTGTCAGCTAGCTTGGCCTGTCACAGCTTCACCAGAGCTTCATTAGTCAGCATGGCCTATTTCCCATCTCCTTCCACAGGGATGGAAGGTGGGACTTTAGCACATTCTGGGTTGTACAGTAGCAAGCGTAGTGTGCATTTTCCTACCTCTGATATACCTTATTCTTGGGATAAGTTTGGTTTTGTAAATGTGCCTGATAAATTAATTATTCAAAGTGACTGTGGTATGTATAAAGATTCTCTTATGTCATTGTGGTGGAATTTTTGAAGAAGAATAGGCTTTTTTTTTTTGCCATGCATTCTCGTAATAGAGATATCTTTAGATTAAAGGTGTTAATCAAAGGAACTCTTATGAAAAGAATGAGGTAGGGAGTGCTTAAAAATATTAATTGCATCGAAATGATCATTTATTATATTTTGAAAACATTTTAGAAATTATTTGTCATTAAAACAATAACAAAGTGATATACAGTTTATGATTTAGACAGGCTTATAAAAATAAAGTGATGCGGTGGCCGAATGGTTAGAGCGTTGGACTCCTAAGTGTCCAGAGTTCGAATCCGGGAGGTGACTGTGTTGTGTCCTTGGGCAAGACACTTGACACCATATTTCGTCTCCCCACCCAGGTGCGAATTGGGTACCAGCATATTCTGCTGGGTAAGTAAACCTACAACAGACTAGCGTCCTGTCTAGGAGATGAAGTAAAAATGATCTATTCTGCTTCATGCAACCGAAACTGAGATAAGATCCGACTGTACGGGCCTCACGGCCTTAAAAGGAACTTTATCTTTATTTATAAAAATAAAGTACAAGAAATCCTGAAAGGATTTTTTTATACTGAGGGAAAGCTTTAGTGAGCAAATCAAAGTTAAATGTTGTATGCACATAAAAGACATACCTAATCATTTATTGCTTCATGAAATTATGCTTGATAAGAATTCATAAGTTTCAGTCTTGTTCCTATTGTGCAGGACATTTGGGCAGCAATATGATTAATTTTTCTTTCCATATCATAAGATGTTGAAATTGAAATGTTATTGTAGAATCCGATGTTATCACTGTTTAAACTAGAAAAATGTTATAGGAAAAATTCATTTCAATTTTTGTAAAAAAATATCAATTTCATTGCTTTGATTGCCAGATACTTTAAAATTGTTAGTAATGTCTGTGAATATTATGTGATGTACCTTAGGTCTAGCAAACATTATTTTATGCTTAATTTTTCTCTCTCAATGAGATATATATATTCTCAATGACTTGACTTGTATGTTTTTCATTGGTTTCCTGTCTGGTTGGCTCTAGTGTGTTTTCTGTAACTGAAATCCAACACTTTTACATTAGTCGATGTATGTGTGGCAAATGAAGTGCTTAATTTCTGCCACATCAGATTGGAACTTTGTTCCATTTGTTTTTATTGTTATCAGCATGAAATATGTGAAAGATACACTCACCAGAGATATTGAGAAATACAACTTTAGAAATCTTTATACAGGATACCTGGCTGAGAACATTAGATCTGTAAAATTCTGTCAGTAATAAGCCCAAATCCTGCTTACTCTTTTCCATCTGCATTTGCTTGTATAAATGAATTTAAGATGATATACTCGCCCACTTCTGTAATTTTGTTTATTTTTTTATTTCAAAGTTTCTTAATTCTGAACCAATGTGATAAGTTCTACTTGATTATAAGGAAGATCTTTAGTTTTTCCGATATACCTGAGGTCCTATTATTGTAGATATATTTAGAAAACACACTGTTGACCAAGATACTTCTCGTTTTGTATTTTTATTGGGCACTTATTTTGATTTGGGATTGATGCATTTCAAACATTCCTGTCAAAATATCTTTCCCTGCTTTTACGCTCTCTAGAAGTTACAGAATCACTACACTTAGAATGTTTCCCATGCAGTAAGCAGTTAGTGTACTGTTATGAATTTGAATATATCAATTTTCAAATTAAAAAGTTCCCCAGTGATTATTGTACATTTTGTTACCTGTTATCATAATTTAGATCATTGGTGACGAAATGTTTCAGCCTATTTTGTCTGAAATTTGAAGAGTTTCCTAACTGTGGTTGATCTTTTCACCTTTGACCTCTACACTTAAGTTCAGTATTATTACTAGCTCTATACACCAGTTCATCTATTGTGTGTAGGATGTTCTCTATCACTGGTGCTGTATATGAAAGGCTGTAGAATCTAATATCTTTGGTCATTAAGAATTTCTTAAAGCATTTCGCTTAAAAATAATTTTAAAATCCAAGACCCGAGAAAACAAGAAACATCAAACTCATTTTTCAATTAGTCTATCGCATTTAGGGATACAACAGCAGTTTCACTTAATGTCAAATTTTTCTTTATTTCATTTGTTGCTTTTCACATTACAGTAGACAATGCTAATGATCAGGAGTTAAAAACAATGTGTACAAATGCTTTTTGCCTCTGACAAAGTATCACAATTTGGTTGATGTTCCATTCCGTCCATGTGAATTATAAAATCTTCGTATTTGATGTATTTTTAATGAATAAACATCATGTACAAGAAATCATATGAAGTTCGTCTACGTCTGATGGTTTATGTTCATGATAATGGATTCTTATTCTTTAATTCATGTTTCATTACTTTTGTCTCATATTTAATGTTATTTTTATATTATGGCTGCAAGCTGAAAAACACCTGAGCAATAAGCCAAAAACAAAAACACAACAGCGAAAAACAGTCAGTGACTAATAACAAATAAAAGGAGGTAAAATTCCAAACATCTTTATTTTCAATATTCCTTGCGTAAGTTGTTACGAAAACCAACAACATACATGCAGAGTTTATCACTGAGATGAAATGAATGTTGTTATGGAAAGAAAGTATGTCCTTATGAGGCTACATAGTAAACAGTACTAGTATGGACAGAGTAGTGAATGATGACTACGTAGAACTAGTATGGACGGAGTAGTGTATGAAGACTACATAGTACTAGTATGGACAGTGTAGTGTATGAGGACTACGTAATACTAGTATGGACAGCGTAATGTATGAAGACTGCATAGTACTAGTATGGACGGAGTAGTGTATGAGGATTATGTAGTACCAGTATGGACGGAGTAGTGTATGAGGACTACATAGTACTAGTATAGACAGTGTAGTGTATGAAGACTACATAGTACTAGTATGGACGGAGTAGTGTATGAGGATTATGTAGTACCAGTATGGACGGAGTAGTGTATGAAGACTAAATAGTACTACTACAGAAAGTGTAGTGTAATGAGAGAATGAGTTTGTGAAGTTTGATTAAACCAAGCTATGAACAATCAATAAATCTGACGGCCATAGATGGACGGAAAGCACACTAGGAACTTGCAAGGTTTTATCCTATTGCACAGATAATGCATGCAAAAATGTTTAGTGTGTTTAAAAATGTAATAAAATGTACTAATTTCGTCCACTTTTCTCACATCACACATATGTTTTAGTGAATATCAAGAGTAAAGACATTAGCGAGCATCAATTTTTAAAGGATGAACTGTGGTTAAAAAAAAAAATACAGCAAGTAAAAAGCAAAAGGCAAAATAATCAACTACCTCAAAATTTCTCACACCACAGCACAACTAAACTTCCAAAATAGGCAACGTTGTGGATAAAAGTTTTGAAATTTATACAAATATCTTGGACATGATCAGAAATTGGACACTGTCTTGGGAGGTCAAGAGCGTAAAACAAAAAAGTAAGTAAAGTTCCTTCAAGGCATATGAGGCCCATAGAGCCGGAGCTTATCTTGGTTTCTGTAGCGTGAAGCGGAACAGGTGATTTTACATCATTTAGACAAGACGCTAGTCTCGTCATAGGCTTACTTCCCCAGCAGAAAATGTCAGTACCAAATTTGCACCTGGGTGGGGAGAGGAAAAATGGTGTAAAGTGTCTTTCCCAAGGACACAGCACGGTCATCTCCTGGATTCGAATCCTGGACCATTGGATTAGGAGTCCAATGCTCTAACCGTTCGGCCACCTCACCACATAGAGTAAAACAAACTGCAGGTAAAAGGAAAGAGAAAGACAAAGAGTCACAAAGAAATGAAATATTCAGGTACAAAGGAAAATGAGAAGAAAGAACTAGAAAGAACTAGTAGTAGTATCGTTTGGACTAGACTTCTATATCATTTTTGTCAATCTAGAAAGAACTGACTAGAACAGAAAGACAGAGAGAATTCAATGGCAACTAATGCTTTAATACTTATAACCCACCAAACTTTATGTGCAACACATCTCACTGTGTAACTTGGGAGTCTAGTATTTAACACCATTATATAAAGAAAAAAATTCCCTACAGAATGTTATTAATTATATATGCTTTTTGATACATGATTATTTTAGAATCAGTTGAAAAGGTAAACAACTCCAGAAAACACAAGAGAGATGAGAAGCAAAAATGTGACCGAATTTGGAGAATACCTGCCTAAGGTGAAGGACCGCGAATTTGTGTTTTTTTGCTTTTCTTGGAAAAACTATAATTTGTGCAAATTTTGGTCTTTATTTGAAGTCAATTTCTAACTTGTAGCTGAAGCTATTAATCTGTTGTTCCATAGTTTTGAGAAAAACTCATTTAAAGATTGAGAAACATCCTCCTTGTTAGTTTCTGCGTATCATCAAGTCTGCTCAATTTCAATTGATTTCTGCGAGCAGACCAATCTCTCTTGTGACCATTTTGCTTTTAATTTGACTTCAATTGAAGCATTTGGAGCCAGATTATAAGAAGTAACAGCACACATAACAATTTCAGGCAGTGATTCTAGCATCAAACACATGGTTGGCGTCATCAGCTCATTGAAACATAACATGTGTTAATACAAGCATTTTTTTGCTAAAAAATCACAGAAGGAAATCAACAGTGAATATCTCCTGATGCAGAACTGTACTTAAAGACTACAGATGAAAGTGCTTCTTACTCAAATGTATATGTATGCAGTACTGGCATTTGTCAACACAGAGTCCAGATAGTGAACAAAGTAAAGGTTTTTCATGCTGCAAAGTTTGTGACGAAAATTCCTCTTAATGAAGGAAACAAACAGAACAAATGAAACTAACAATGATAAAACACCTTTTCAGCATTGTTCTCAACTGACCACTTAAAATAATAATAATGATAACGATGATGGTGATGATGATGATGATGATGATAATGTGACATGCATTTACCAGTAATGTGTGCAGTGTAAATTTGTGTATTTATTTTCATTATTTTTATTCAGAGAGGCAAACAAAAGTATTGAAATGAACTTGAATGGAATGGACAAAATAATCAAATTGAGTGAACTTTTACGTGGTAAATTTACCAAATTTCATTTTTTTTGTTTATTGATTGCTATGACAACATGATATGCCCCTTCATCTTTGATGTGGATGATTTTCTTCAATGACAATGAAAAAGAAATGTGATTTTATACCCGTTTTTTCACTTTGCCACAATTTTATAAATTTCAAAATTTTTCTCTGAATATCTCAAGAAACGCCTGTCTAAACAAATTTTCCTCTCTCAACCACGCATACAGAAGATATAGCAAATATAAAGCATTGGAAAATATTTGTAATTAAAAAAAAGAAAGAATACAATCATTTCTACGGAGTTCTCTGAAACCCCGTAACTCATAACTATACATAAGGCAGATCACAGGAATTTGCTTATAAAACAACTATTTCACAACGGGTAAAACGTGAAACAAACACTGCAAATGAAATGAATGAACACTCTCATTGGGAAGAGATCTTCTTTAACGCCTCAGCTGTCTGATACATTTGCCTCAGACTCTGCAGTCTGTCATTGATGCAACCTAAAAATAGATGGAAAAGTTAAAAAAGCATAAAATTTGGCAGTAATATCTCCAGTGGTCTAAATCAGGTTTGGTAATAATCAACAATTTACACAGCTAAAGATCCTTGACAGTCTAAAATCGTACAAGAGTAGGCAAATGCTGTTGTCCGGGCAAAATGTCTAAATTTCAAAATTCTACCCATGAACGTCTCACTCGCTGTCACTGCAGATCAGTCTAGTTCCAAACGTATTGTCTTTCCTTTGGAATAAAAGTAGTATGACCGAGGGAGGAACAGCGCCTCTGGGCAAAGCGTTGTTTCTAAGTAAGAGGCTGCCCAGGCAAAGCAACGATATAGCTGCTTTGATCGTCTATGAAAGACGAAAAGAGCTATACATACACAGTTACATCTAGTTGTATGTCGTGGACAATATCATTTTACTATTAAAAAAAAAGTAGCAAGCTTACTAGTGTCAAACTGTCATACGTATTCTGTTACAGGTGTGCAATGTTAGCTGACAAATAAATAGTTTTCTTTATTCATTAAAACTACGAGCAAACTTCAGTTCAAAAACCCATATTAAAACACATCTCCAATTTTCCACCAGGTTACTTGAAGGTGAATCAATCCATGAACATTATGTTTGTCTCCATAGTTTAAAAAAATTAAATTGACTGAATTGATTCTGAATGTGAAACACGACTTACATAAAAAAAAGCATTTTCATTTAATGTAAGTAACATTGCACAGCCTCTCATAAAACTGCATTATCTGATTTACAAAAGGAAAAGGCTTGTCACTCCTTCCTTCCCCTTCCCCACTACCATGAAGAGGTACAAGCAAGAGGAAGAGAGGAAAAAAGAAGATGAAAGCTTAAAAATTCATATAACATTTTCAGGAATGATGCACTGTACTAAAGTAAAAAAAAAAAAAAAACTAACAGTGATTGGGACTTTACGACTGAAATTAAAATGCTTACCAAGCATGGAATTAGACTCTGATGTGTAAGCACTGATGGTGTCTTCGAAACCAGGCTCATCTGAGCTGACTGGGCCATCATCCCACATCAAGTCAAATAAGCCTATTTTCTTCTCTTTACCCGTGAGCCTGAACAAACAAGGGACAAACAAGAAAAGAATATGTTTTAATTGGATTTCTCAAGCTTAATATTACATTAAATACATTATGAACTGACGTTATGACTAGCAATAATAAAGTAAAGCTGTGTTTCCGCCTAATCAAGGTCCAGTCTTTCATAAGTGTTCAGCCACGTAAATAATGTGAGAGTCATTTTATAATTACAGCTTTTCCTTTCATTTCATTGAAATCTGAATGATGTGCTTTTCTGGATTTGTCTTGCTGCTCTCTTACACTCCAACTCACATGAACATAACTGAAACTCTTCAATGGCGACAGCTTAGTATTTTCTGTTATTGTAGAAGTTCATTTACTACACATTTTTATATTTTTTACATTTTTTCCATATCCATGCAGTTTTTTTTTCCATTTTTGTGTTCCCTTACCTATTTTCTAAGTCCAAAACATTGAGAACATCATTGAGAAGGCCAAACTTCAGGTCATAATCTTCCTTACTGCTGGCAGTGAGTGATGGAGAAGCATTGATTTCTATCAACCATCTGGGAATTGAGAAAAGATTGATTGTTAAATATGATATGTACCTGATTAGTGTTTCATAAGTATAAAGTGCAGCTTTAAGAGATTTTAGACACATTACTATGGTAATAAAGGACATATTGCACTCCACCCCATCTCCATTTAGGCATTCCAGCTAGCCACTGACCGCCAATTCATCTTCCCTGCTATGCTCAATGGGGCAACAGCAGAAAGATAATGAAGGAAAAAACAAAAAAACATGCTAAGTCTAAAGTAAAAAGTAAAAAAAAAAAAAAAGAAAGAAATAATCTCCCCCAAAACAGTATTCTTTTAAAAAGTACCACCACACATAAAACTTATAAATAGAGTGTAACTTCTAGTGAAACAGTCCTTGCAGATTTTGAAAGAGCAGTTAACATGAGATGGACATCGCTGGTGCTGGAGATATTTCACATAAGTTTTTTATTTTACTTAACAAGGTGAACTAGCACAGTAAGGTACAAATGTCTTGTACGGATTTTGCAGGATCTGTCAAGTGGTGCCATCAAACCACAAGTACTTAACAAGCAAGAAAAACCTCAAAGAAAAATTAAAGAAAAACATACAGATTCATTCAGGCTGTAAAAAATGAAATAACTCTAAGTCAAAATCGTGGCTAAGTTAAATCATGCCACACACACTAGTAAAAGATTCCATGCAGAAGGAAAAGAAAAGGACTCACGGCTTCAAGTTTGAATCAATGAGAATGTCATAACCATAGAGCTCAAAGCAGTGCTTGTCATTGATGATGACACGCTGGCACGACTGCAGGCTCAGAACAAAGATATTGGTGATCTCTTGGAACAGAGTGTTCACCTGCACACAGAAAACATGGAAGGACATTTTCAGAAAGTCTGAATTAAATACGGTTTTAGCTCTTATTGTTTTAGAAAGTTTGAATTAAATACGGTTTTAGCTCTTATTGTTTTAGAAAGTTTGAATTAAATACGGTTTCAGCTCTTATTGCTTTTCCAGAACATCTAAATCTAATTTTTGTTCCCTTTATTACAGGAATGAGAAAAGTTTATCTTCCTGGTTTTTATGAATGGCTTTCAGCAGTTAGACTGATAGTGTGTAAACATAAGCCCATATTAGCAAATTAAACAAAAAATGTCATAATTTTGACTCTCATTTGCACAGATTGAAAATTCATAATCCAAAGAAGGAATCTAGAACACTAAAATTGGAATTTGTAAACTGATTTAACCAACACTTGGATTTCTGAAAGCATAATTCCACTATTCAAGTTCCACACAACACCTACAAATAACAAGAAGCATCACACATCTGAAGTTCAATGAGTTCATATAATCAAGGAATAAAACTATAAATCTTAAGAAATTACATAAAATCTTTTTGGATGACCCACTATATAATGTCTGAAATGAAAGTACTATACTCACGGCCTCTTGTCCATGTTTGGCACAAAGATATTTGCGTAGCTGCTGTGTGGACCATTTGCAGCCCTTCTCAGGATCATAGTCAGGAGCTGTCTTTTGTATTGCAACATTGGTGAGGTGAATATCTTTCATCTTCATCAAGGCCTATAAACCCAACTGTTTTAACATACATGAATGTCTCTCATGCCCAAATGTATACAGCCATCTATAGGCACACTATGTCACTGTAAGTTTATCTATAGGCACACTATGTCACTACATGATTTGCATTAAAAAACAAGGTCCTGTCAAATCAAGATCTCTTTGCTAAGCCTATGTATAAACATTTCTTCGAACCCTTCACAACATCATCCCTATGCTGTTATGCCTTGGTGTAATAAAATACATATATATCAAAGCATGTAATGTGAGTCACATATTACAGTGTCCCTTACAGAATGACGTATAAAAAGTGGATGTTTACATGTGTGAGCAGTTTCTAAATCAGTCCTTACCATTCTTTTGCGTGCATATCGATGACATGTGCTTAGATCTGGACTGTATGGTAATGTGATTTTGATGTGGCTTTGGTAGTGTTTGTCTATTCTTTGAACCCTTGAAGACAGAAATGTCGAGCGTTGGGGTTTACTTTTGTATTCTTTGGGATATCTTTTTTTTTTTCTATTGACCAATTAGAATGATGTACACAACATGAAAGGATACAGTTGTCATCAATGGAGTCAAGTGAGTATCGAGTGTTAGCAAATCTGGCAAAGCCACTTCTGTAGAGCCAAGCTTTCAGCGGGTTGTACTAGAAACAATGGAAATAAATTATGGTGTCAAAATGATACGTTCATCATTCATACATTGACAATTCTGGGATTTTTCACTTATCAAGGAATGGTTTACATTTAAAGAGATGCAAATTATCAAGACATTATAAAACATTAGAAGATCATACCCTCCTAGGGACATAACATTTTTCATTGCTTTGTTGAATTTTCTAAATCTTAACATTTATTTAACTTTTGAAACATATTCTTGTTCGGCAGTGCTCACAAAATGTTTATCATAAGCCATAACCCAATTCCAGATCTACAATTCTATAGTTTCAAACTTGAGAGTGAGGAGCCCCAAGTCTTGATTCCTGAATTGTTGCCAAGGACAGACTTCTCATTTTCCAAAGACTGACAGAGAGCTATTTATTATCTTACAAGCACTTAACAAAACATGGAATGATTTGCAAAGCACAACACTTGGTAAAAGTATCAAAAATGCTTTTTAACTAGCTTTATGTATGAGCTATTGACTGTTACGATGATAACTATA
Organism: Bullina lineata; assembly: GCA_039654405.1. Classification (NCBI taxonomy): domain Eukaryota; kingdom Metazoa; phylum Mollusca; class Gastropoda; family Bullinidae; genus Bullina; species Bullina lineata. Next base: position 1,996 of record JBDFRD010019328.1, on the reverse strand, counting down.
TAATTTATAGATCTAGCTTGCGACATTACCCATTACCCGTTAAACATTATAGTGTTTTAAAGAAAAGAACAAAGCTTTATTCACACTATAAGTTTATTGAAGCTAGTTTTAATGAGTATCAAATCAAGAAATTAAAGCTTAATATTGGGCAAATGGATGGCGCAGTGGCCGGATGATTAGAGCATGGGACTCCTAATCCAGGAGTCGAGGGTTCGAATTCAAGAGGTGACTGTCCTTGGGAAAGACACTTTACACCATTTTTCCTCTTCCACCCAGTTGCGAATTGAGTATCAACATATTCTGCTGGGGAAGTAAGCCTATGACAGACTAGCATGCTGTCTAGGAGAAGTAAAAATCATCTGTTCTGCTTCAAGCTACAGAAACCAGGATAAGCTCTGGCTCTATTGGCCTCATAGGCCTTGAAGGAACTTACTATTGGGCAAATACGTTAAAAGAAGAAAACTCTTTATGAGAACTCAACTTACAGATGTGACCAAGACGTACACCCGGATGTCAAACTTGCGTCCACCAATGAGGTAAGGAGTTTCAATGTATCGTTGCACAACATATGTTTCAATTGGTTCTTTGGTGCCATCGTTAGCCAAAAGCTGAGGTTGATATTCCACTCCCTATAGACAGAACATACATTGAAATATATATATTTTTCCCTTCCCCCATTTCCGTCTTGGGCAGGTTCAACTGTACTAAGAAATAAAAGTAATTTATTATGCTCAATGGGATTCAAACTAAAAAATATAATAGAAAAACAAAGCCTGTAATATACACTTTACGTCCTTTCCTTTTTAAGCAAAGAAAATATATTCGGCTTGAAATTAGTGCATTCTTAACTATAATAATGTTCCTTACCCTTTTCCAATCTGTTATTTCCTTCAGCCTTTTGAAAAGAAATATGCCTTTGCCCTGAGACTTTGCGATGGGCTTCATGATCCAAATTGTCCCCGGGTTCCGCCTGAACTCATCCACAAAAATGTGGTACTCGGACTGAAACACAAGGAACAGAAGTGGTTGCTCTTACACAAAAGAAGTTAGAAACGTCGAATGTTACAGAAACAGGACTCAACATGACACAACAGGAATAGACAAGTCCAATCCTACTCTCTCTCTTTGTTACCTCCTCCATACATCTCTCTCCCTCCACAAAAATTCTCTCTCTCTCTCTCTCTCCCATCCCCACCCAAACAAAAAAAAAAACCACGAAAAAGAAACTAAAAAAAAACCCAGTTGATTCTGTTTGTGTTTGACACAGAAACAGAAAGAAGTACAGTCACACATGTGGTAAGAATAAAAGACTTCAAGAATACACAAAAACAATAGTAGGGCCTACTTACTGGCAGCTCGAAGGTGGCAGGGAAGAAATCGCATGTTCCAATGGTTAAGAAAATTACATGGACTAAGAAGGCAACAACCCCTCCCATCTTTACCAAAAAAGAAAGAGAAAAGGATAAACTCAATGCAAATATTAGAAACAAGGACAAAGCTATAGTAGTTATAATGATGATTAGGCCTAACAAAAAAGATGCCACAGGTTCAATGGCAAAGAGGAGAAAAGATTTCGCAGATAAACAAAATTGCCGCAATTATAAAAGAAAGGTGAAAAGTTCAACTGTACAAAATGAGACAAGTAAAAAGTAAAGTTCCATCAAGGCATATGAGGTCCACCTATAAGCCAGAGCTTATCGTCATCTTCATAGCATTAAGTAGAACAAATGATTTTTTTGCGTCATCTTCTACACAGGATGCTAGTCTGTCAAAGGAATATGCCTGTACCAATTTGTACCTAGGTGGGGAAGGGAACCAGACTCTTGGATTGGGAGTCCAATGCTCTAACCATTGGGCCACCATGCCACCAAAATGGGTTAAAGTTTAGCTGCACAAAAGGATATTTCTGTGCTTCACGTTTTCCAGCCTCTCTCTCCAGCTGGCGTCTTAATCGCTTCAGGTTCTTCACCATCAAGTTTTTCCTGGTGAGCTGTTG
>JBDFRD010019217.1:0-15559 GCA_039654405.1 Bullina lineata | reverse complement strand
TTTCTTTGTGCTTTCTTTGTAAACTTGTTGTGTCACTTCCGTCTTGTTGGTAGTGTGAAATGGCGCCAGTTTTAACATGCGCGGGACGATTCGGAATTCCTTTTAGTACATCTACGAAGTCACGTTTGCATTTTAGACTCCGTGAGTAGTACGGTTCAAAACGACCAGGCAAAATACTTGCGTTACGATAGTTTCCGACGCATTTCATGCCCAAGTGTTGAATGTAAACATTAGGTCCGAATCGAAGTGGCAAAGACTATAGATCCCGGTTGGTGGTGCAGGCCGACATAATTGCTTCACAAATCAACTTAAGTCAAAAAATAAGTTTTTGAAGCCTACTCATAATAATCTCCAATTAGTAGAATCTATATAGATCTAGATCTAGATTCTAGATAAAGTTCAATACCTTTCCGGCTTTTCGTACAATCAACAGACATAGGCTAGCGTTCTACTATGCGGGCGGCCATGTAACTGATCTGCAGACAAATTATTAAAGACTCAGGTTTATCTGTTTAGAAAAAAAAATAATTGGTAATTTCGATTTCTTCAAAATTTTTAATGATTGTAACAACTTGAAATAATATAATTTATTTTAAAAGTTATTTAGTTATTATTCTGCGTTCCTTCTCTGTCATGGAAACGGGATGAAAACTGATGGCCGCCGCAGACTTCTCATCAATAACAGTGGCCTAACTCGATTATACTTGTTGTTATTGTGAGGGTGAGCCTTTTAAAGGTGGGGTTTCATATTCTGGAATCAAGTATCTAAACATCGACTCGCTGCTATAATCTGTTAAAACATAGAAACTGCAGTTTTCTTTGTTATTTATCGTCTTGTTTCTAGAAATGACTAGACTATGAACTTTATTATAAATGTGTATTTTTTCCCCCACTTTTGATCTTCATTTCATTTTATAAGTCTAGATCAAGATCTATAGATATTGTTCACTTTTTATCAATCATGAGATAAAAATAATGAGAATCTAACGAAACTGAAGTGTACATATAATGCATATGTTCAAGAATAACTATTGAACTTTCTTTAGGGGGCCTACTTATTAAAGAGAGAAGATATTGCCATTATCACCACAGTTAGAGTAGGGTGTATGTATTACAGCTCATATACATGTCCTGCATTAGTCTACTTTTTCTGAAATATGTCTCAATCAATTCAACCAAATTAATCATTCATGTCAAGAGATCTTTACCAATTTGTCTTAGCAGAAAAATCTTTTTGTGAATGCTTTACAAGGAAAGTATTTTTTTTCTAAAAATCTCTCAATAAGAATCAACAATTTGTGCGAGGTGCAGCCCGCAGTTAGTTTACAGTAACTACAAATTAACATTTCTTTGACAGATTTTACTCTGAGCCTGTTTAACTCCAATGCAAAGTCATATAAGTTTAATTGCAAAGTTTTGGCATTTTGAAATTGTGTGAGTAGAGGAGATAACAAAAAGATAATAAAAGAATAATATTATTATCCCATCGGTGACAATTTGCCCTCTCCGTCTCCCTTCTTTCCTTGCTCTTTTACGTAAGCAAAGAAACACACAATCTCTTGTCTGTCTGTCTGTCTGTCTGTCTCTGTCTCTCTCTCTGTTTCTCTCTCTCATTCTCTGCCTCTCCCCCCCCCTCTCTCTCTGTCTGTCTCTTTTTCTTCCTTCTTCTTAATTTTTCCAGCTTATCCTTTTCTACTCAATCTGCACTTGGTATAATAATGCAGTAAAATGTTCTGGAAAGAAAAGTCTCATTTAATTATGAAATCAAACTAACTTCATTTTAACTCCTTGTCATCAATTGATCTTTCGTAACCTGATGTCAAGCGACCGCATCATGAAGCCGGTCATACAGGGTATCTAAAAATCCCGGAAAAAGTGACAATGCAAAGACCTACAAAGGTCAATTGACTCAGTATCTATAAATAAGTGGTTGATTGGTTCCTGGAGGAATTCATATTGAATGTGGTTTGTTGATAGCCTCAAAACTTCCTTTCAAAACTCAATTCAGTAATCGGTTAAAGCCTTATATTATCAATATTCTAATTCTACATTAATTCCTTTTCAATTTAATGTACAACACATTGACATGTGTGTATTAGAACTTTTCTAACAGAGCATTTTGATATCACACTGTGATGACTTTTTGCATGGGAAAAAACATTTTGCGCAACGGTGAAAAAAATCCGGAGTTAAAGAGTTAAGGAGATACAAAGAGCTGAAAGTGTCATAGCATGTTGGCTTTTTCACATTGCTCTTCTAATTCTTATAAAATGGGAAGGCTCAAACATTCTGATTGTGTCCATGAACAATTCGTTTCATTATATCTTTCATTATATCTTACATTATACATACCTTTTTTTTTCTTTGCTCATTAAAGCAATAATGCTAATATAAAGGGGACTTCTTATTTATGATTAAATTTCAGGGAATGAAATGGCTTAGTATGATGATGTCAATTTTAAATTATGTTAACACCCAATGAGTGGTAATTTCAAATATTTTCTGTTAATTATGAAATTATGAAGGTAAAATATTTATTTCTTCAGAAAACAATTTGAACAATATCAGTTTCAGTGAAGACAATTTGGTATAATGGGACTTGCAAAATTATGGCAGTTTTTGAGAATGCACTCAGAGCTATTCAGGAAATCATGCATGGATAAGTTTGAAATGAGCTATGATACCATTAAGTGTTCTTGATTTGAGCATAATTATATCTAAGCCTTTTTTTCTTTAAAGAAGAAGATGGCGGCCACACTTCCACCTATAAACAAGAGTCAGAACGGGGGAAGGCCATCCTATGGAAAACCCAGGGTACCACCAGGTGGCCGCCTGGATCCCATAAGTCCTGCAAATGCAAAGGGACGAAGGGAAAGGCAGGCAGAAGAGAAAAATGCTGCCCTTAGAAGTCAGATGCCAAACCTGAAGAAAAAGGATATTGCTAAGTAAGTTCTTTTTAAATTTCATTGTAATTGATCATGAAACAATGCGTTAGATAAAGATTACTCAGTGATCTCTTTTTATCCTTTGTTCTCTTTTCTCATCAAGATCTCATCATGAATTTTCAACTTTTTAAATATTGACATCTCTCCTCAGATTTCGTAACTCCTACAAACACAATTTGTGTCTTGACATGCTTACTGAAGGCTACCACTTGTCTTTTTGTGAGCTTATCAACTTGATCCGCCAGCAAATGGAGAGACGAGAAGCTGCAGGACCAGAATCCTTCTTGTGGAATAAGCCTGTTCTTCAGAATCAGCCTGACAAACTAGACATGATGAAATACCACCTAACCACCGCTGAAGCTGCCAGCAGAATTGGTTGGTCATAGTAACAGACAATACTTTGCAGTTCCAATAATATATTTATATTTGACTTTGTTTTATGTTTATTTTTATTATTCATGTTTCATCAGTTTCTTAACTTAGGGGCATTGATCAGACATTATTTACTAATCCCTGATTTTGTATTAATGCAATGCTGAGTCATAAAAATGGGCCTAGTTTAAATAGCATACCGTGGTGTATTAGTTTTGTCCTGAACTAAAGAAAATATTTTTCCAAACCTGAAAGAAGTTATTATATTATTGTTTTAAAAATGAGAAGACTATGTGAGTGAATAAAGAAACCAAGTCCATCCACGTTGTTTAGGCTGAGACATTGTAAGGGAGTCACAACAAACCTTTGTTCAATCTGTTCAACTGTACATGTTCAAGAGTTTCCTGAAAACAGAGCTTCTTGGAGTAATTTTAAAATTTGTTTAAATCAGCCAAGCAAACAGCAGATTAACTGACTTTTGTTTGAATAAAGAAACTAGGTCAGTCAACATTATTTTGATTGACAACATAATGGACTCCATATAAAAGAGCATTAAATCCCATGTGTTTAGAAGTTTTCGAAAACCAGTTTCATACACTGGTTTAAAATTTAAAGAAATGAACTAAATAACTGAGGTAGATCATTTTTGCACACTAATAAGAGCACAGAAACATCTTTAAGATGCTTATTTTGAAATAATATAGAGGTAATCAGAAGTGCACATGCAATTTTTGGAAATCCCCCTTTGAGGGCAACTTAGTTAGAAGTGGCCAGGGCCTAATGAGTCTTCTCATATTTACTGCTCTTCCTTCTTCATCATTCTGCTAGTACCCCAAAAACAGTTAGTGGTCTGCGGCTGCTGGAGAAGACTGCTGAATTGGTTTAGTATTAAGTCTTAGTACTTGGGAGATGGAGGAGAGACGCACTTGTTGGACTTGAGCGAGTTGCTTGAACTGAAAGTTGTGATTTTCTTCCTACATCATCTTGTACTGCTGATGTCTCACAGTTGTTACTAAAAATATAAAGTACAAATTAATTGATTAGTTCAATCTTATTTGTGGAATTTGTTATAACACACATTTGGAATGCTTGCTGTCAAGTGCTTAAAGCTTGTGGCAATCTTTGTTCCGACCTCCGTGTTATAGGTCAGTTTGTCAGATCTGAAATCTTGATGTTGCTGCCACTATATGAAGTCAATAACATTGAAAACAATTTTTTTTCACTGGAAATAGCAAAGATGAATTCTTCAAATCATTTGTGCAAACATTGCTAGATTTATAGTAAAGTTCTTGGTTGCTGCAATGGACCTCTTAATGTGAAGACAAGCTACAGTCCTTGTGAATAATAGTAATTAAAATGGAATTGGAGAATGTGCTTCCAGATTGAAGATCACTTCATGGGGAGTATAATTTTTTTTACTATTAATTAGAACTGGATTTCGTTATTCGTTTCTTTTTTTGTAATCATATTTTTTCTGCATTTGATTCATTATCACCTCTTTTTAATTAGATGTGTAATGTTTTCAGGAGACTTCGCTATGGACTATTCTTCACGCTATGAGCTTGCACAGTTTTTTAGTGGTGACACAGATGACCAGTGGCTAGTAGACCATTTCTTCACCACATGTCTTGAAGTGGCAAAGAAAGTGGAAGGAGATGAAGGGAAAATGGAATCTGAGGGGCACTGCAATGTGGGATTGTGTTTACAAAATAGTAGTAAGTGAATCACCTTTGAGCGTAAAAGACTTCTTCTTTCTTCTTTATCTGTCTGCTGTTGCCTCAAGGAACAGTTGGTGGTCTGGGGCTAGCCGTAGCAGCTCAATTTTTTTTTGTGGGGGGGATGCCATAATGTCATAGTGTGTCTCTCACACCCTAAATCAATGTTGTTCTGGGTCTTCTGTATGCCTTAAAGTGGGGTTGTCTAATGTTGCAAACCTGCTGTGCCAGTTGGCGTGGCTACATTTTAGTGACATGAACAATCATTTGATTTTTTCTTTTAAACTTAAGGAGGATCATAAAGCACAGTACCCATTTACCCTGCATGTGTTTCATGGTTGTCTCAATGTACTGAACTGAGCTCAACAAAAAAAAAAGAGCTCATGAAGGTAGCAAGGTTAATTTTGTGTGTTTCGTTAATTAAATATAAATAATGAAAAGTATAAAGTAAAGGACAATGTACTTCAAAAGTAAAAAAGATGAAGCTGAAGAAATGTCAGGAAATTATTACGATTTATTAATGTTTAGTATGATTATGAAATGAGTCAGCATTTTCATGCTTGTCAATAACATAAAAGGAGGCTGTAAAAATGAAACTTCATCATTTTCACAGGTATTAGCTTTTAGTGCTATAGTTGTCGTTCTTGTTTAAGAGTGTGAAGCTTTTCAAGCTTTGCATGTGTTTCTAATATTTTCCTTCTGTTAAGAAATGGAACAGATCTTCTGTAACGGAATAAAGTGCGAGTTATAGCAAGAAACCCATTTTAATCATTATTTTAAACATTCAAGTCTTGTATGTTCGTATTATTTGAAAGTTGCAGCATGCATTAAGCTTTTTTTTCTGAGTTTTTGAGTCCTTCGACCTTCATTCCATAGTTAGATGCATAACAATAAACGTTTGTTATGGTAAAAAAAAACCAATGAAACATTAAGTATCTTATATTGAGAGGATCATTTCATTATCAATTTTATTGGCTTATTTTACAGGAAACTATAGGGAAGCAGCCAAGCATTTTGAGGCATATCACAAACTTGCGAAGGAGCACAAAGAGGATTGGTTTACAGGCAATGGCACATCATTCTACACAGATGCCTGTATTAAACTGTATGACATATACACAATTATTGGCAATGAATTGGGCAAAACTGGAGAGGAAGAGGATGCTGAAGTATCACTGGAAACCCTCATAAAGGCTCTGGATATGGCAAAAGATAGTATGTGCTTGAATTACTTTATGTTTTGTGTTGTCTTCACCACATGTCCATTAAGTCGTGATGGAAGTAAGAGAAGTCAAGCCAATTAGACAATCACTTTTATGAAAGTGATATTGATTTTTAAATTTGAACAAGTAAATACTAACAGACTATATTTGTCAAAAAAATAACTATAATTGAAGAAATATTAAAGATTCCATCATTTATTCCCATCTGTATTGTTGGTAACAAGTTACATTTAAGTAGTGAAAACAGTAATACATGTAGACATTTTTCAAGTTTATCCCTTCCTTTAGGCCAAGACAAGAAACTAGAAGGTGAGGCATCCTATACTCTTGGCATGGCGTATCAGAAGCATAACCAGCTGGATACAGCGCTGACTGTAAGTCTGGTATTCATTCATGATGTACATTATGTTATTAACTTGTTTTTTCCTTTTAGGCCCTTCCCTCCTTCATCGCACTTGTTCTGGACTAGCTTTTGTGCTTCTCTCTAGCCGCCCTCGTCCCTGTTGAGCTCATCCTTGGTGACTCTTCTCCAGCTATTTCTGGGTCTTCCTCTTCTGCTTCAATATCTGCCTTGTAGCCAGGTCTTCCCCTGCCTTTGCCACAATCCTTAATTCCTTATTTTATCTGACCTCCTGATGTGTAGGGTTCGTCTTAGATGATGCATGCCTGCATCTTTTGCTCTGAGCCTTTAGTACTCATCCATATCTGTGAGTCATACAGCAGCACTGCTTTAACATTGGAGTGAAAGGTATGCATTTTTGTGCCCAGATGAATTCCTCTTACATCCAAGATTTTCTTTAGCATGCCAAAGGCTGCCCTAGCCTTGCCAGTTCTTGCTCTAACTTCCCTGATGGGCTATCCACCAACTGTGATTGGAATGTTGATCCTCATTAGTTCTGTTTTCTACCTATTTGTCTTGAGTCCCGTTGCAACAGCTATTTCCTCCAGTAGCGAAGTCTTGGCTTCCATCTGGTTTGGGTTGTGTGCAAGAAGAGCCAGATCATCATCAAAACCACGGTCATCCAGTTGTTTCCAGGGTGTCCACTGTATTAGCACAATGTAAAGTTAGAGAATAATGTTTAAGCAGGTACTGGATTCACTTTATTAAATTTCATTTTAACCAAATAATTTACATATTGATATGGTCTAGACAAGTCGAAAAAGAAAAAAAAATCCACATAATTTCTTATGGTCTACGTTGCATTTCAATCTCCCCAATCTTCTTTCAATTTCAGCACTTATTCAACTTCTATGAATCTTGTCAAGGCGACAGTAACAGTGAAGGCATTGGCAGAGCATGTGACTCCATAGCAAAGATTTATGCCAGGTTTGTAACATTTTTTAGGCTTGCTGAAATCTGAAATCATATATGCTCAAATATCTATTATTTTTTTTAGAGTTTGTTTTGAAAACTATGAGTTGAGAACTATCAATCGCGATGTTTTAAAAAAAATATGTGAAGAATAATATTTATATTTCATACAATTTTCTTCCTCTCTTGTATTCTGAGTTTTGAGTTATGCATAATCTGTTTTTCCATTTTACTTAATGCTTTAAATAATGAGGATGCCTCAAAACAAAACCGGAACGTATCAACAATTACACTTTTCAAACAGAACAACAACAGCAATAACAACAATCATAACAATTACATGGAGAGAGAAAAAAGAGAGACGGAGAAAAGAAGAAAAATATAAAGAAAAAGAAGAAAGTAAAAGGAGAATAAACTTAGCTGAAAGTAAAGTGAAAGTGTCCTTGAATCAAAAGGTGTATACACTTATTTCAAGCTTTACTTTTTCCTCGTAAGGTTTTGAATTATAAAAAAGTGTTTCCTTAAAACTTCTTTCATCTGAATAGTTCATGTGTATTAAAGTCTAAATGACATTTTGGTGACTTTTCAAAATGTTTGAACCATTAATGAATGTTTTATCAATTTTATTAATTGTGTTGTGGAAAAATCTGAAACATGGCAGATGGCTTTACTCACGTTAATGTTGGGGGAATTAGAATGATATTGTCAAACTCTTAGCTTTAGTAGATTCCACTATCATTTAAAGACTCTTGTGCATGTGTTTCAGACAAGGTAATAAAGAAAAAAGTGTGGAGTTCTTGAAGAGATTTGTGGAGTTAACAGAGAAGACTGGACTGGAAAGAGAATACTGTTTAGCCTGCCATAACTTGGGCAATGTATGCAACTCTGTGGTAAGTCTAACTTTGCCAAACTTTTTTTTGGACATTTTCTCTTCTTTGTTTTGCATCAATATCCCATTTGACTTCACTCCTAAACATAGTTTGATCATCCTCCCAGAACTGTTTTCCTTACAATACATGACTCAACTCCTCTTATCGACATTTAAGACACATTGGTCTGTTCTGAGCTACAGACCTCTCAAGGTGTAAATTGACCACTTGGTCTGGATTTTTCTTTGATTGTAAAACTTTAACATTTTATCTTTCATATGACAGTATGATTTTTTATTAATTCTTTTGAATAATTCTGAAGTTAAGCCTTTTGTGCAACCATTTTCAATAGTGTGGATATTCAAGAGTGGAATCAACGTTTCCTGAAAAATTAAAGTTCTGATTCTGCGTTACAACTTCTCTATCATGGTATATCTAATCCTTTTACAATTTCAAAATGTAAATTTAGATTTTTCTGATGGTATGCATAACTAAGAACTAGCAAAAACACCCTTGTCTATTTGAGAAAACTGGTCACTTGTGCTCCTTCACTTTGCCAAACATTTCATTTTGTCTACCCCAGGCAAATAATATAAAACATGAATCATGTTAATAATATTTATACCTATGTAATTTATACATTTTTTTCCATTCAACCTTTGTGTTTTTTCATTGTCATTAAAGTTACTAAACAACTTCAAAAAAAAGGGGGTAAAAAAAAAAAGAAAAGAAAGCATGCCCTTATATGTTGGGAAGGAGATAATTCTTCAAAGACAATAATTACAATACAACTAGTTTTTCATACTTTTGGCTTGTTGTGGATTGTTTAATGTTGGTTTTTCAGTCCTGTCGCTTCCAGGTTTGAGATGGTCAATGGGTCTGATCATTTTTGTTGTCTTGGATCAAGATAATCCATGAAATGTCAATCAGCTGCATAGTTATAACTATTGCTTTAGGTCAAGACTATCCGCAAAGGCACAAAGATGCATGTTCACATTGCCTTTTTGCAAGTCAGAAATCAACTGCCTTACCTTGGTGATGAATTTGACCTTGTTTTCATATTATTCTTGGTCATTATTTGAAATGTGACAAAGGCTCATGTGATGGTCTTCGACTTTTGTTTTCTTTTAATCCAACAGGGAAATTATGATGAAGCTACAGAATACTTCAGCAAAGCATACAACATTTCCAGAGCCCTTAGTGACCCCGAGTCAACTAGTGTGAATCGAGTCCAATATGGCATTGCCATGGCCCATCGGATGATGGGATTGTTTGCCAATCATGTTGTGATTGGAGACAAAGCCTGCATGTCCCGACTGGTAGAATGGAAGAGTGTCAGAACCGATGATTTTAGCAAGCCTATTCCAGACACAGGTAAGTTCAAAGTCTCTAATAAAATGGGGCGCCTTTCTGAAACATTTCTGGACAAGCCGCTGTAAGGTAACATTTCCTTGAACCAGCAAGGTGTTAAATCATTTGACTCTGAGATATTTGATATTTAATCCCAATGAAGTCCTATTTTATGTCAAAATGGTATAGTATAGATAAATAGTAGAGTTTATAGTAGGTGATGTTCTGATGGGAAACATTTCCTAAAGTGCACTTGTGTAACATGAAAAATAAAACAGACCAATATAAAAAAGCACAGCATCAGAGTGAAACATGAAAATCATTTACAAACGGAAGAAGGAATATAAGTGCTGAAGTTAAAAAAAATAAGGTAATATTTTCTTCATTTCATATGTCAGTGTGTAAGAAATAAGAATCTTTTTGAAAAAAATATTTCAAACAAGACCTGCCCTTTGGATTTTGTTCCTGGTAATGCTGTAACCTAACTGCAGTTTGCAATAATTACTGAAGTGCTTGAAAAAAAATAATGAAGGAAATGAACGTAGATGAAAATAGCTGTTATATTTCTAAGATTATTGAAAATGCTGTTGCCTCCCATTTCCATACATGCGTTGATCGGAATTGTCTTGCCTCACACTTCAGTCTGCTCATTGTAGGCATATAATATACAGTACAAAGACAGTGGGAAATGGAATTGTTGTATTTAAATCTAATTTTATTTTAAGCTGAGGGCTCATGTTGTATTTGGTAACGAAAATGAAAGGCTAGTTTTTTATTTGTTCAAAGCCTATCTATTAGTGTATATAATATATATTTGTAAAAAGGGACAATTGGTCATCATTATTTGTCTAAAACAGCCCCATTTTGGAGTCAATATCATGTGCGCAATTCGTTTGCAAAATTATAGTCTTTCAATATGGATTATAATATTTATTCAACAGGTAACAAATTGTGGTATTTTTTCTTGTTTTCTTTTAATAAAAAACAAAATGAAGATGTTGGAAAAATAAAATAAAGATTGAGATAAATTAGTTTTTATCCAAACGGAATATAATGCTGAAAAATCTGCATCTCTGCGTTGTGGGTAGAGGTGGAAATATTACAGCATTACCTCACCATCTTACTGGAAAGAGACGGTTAAATTTGCTTGTGATTATGAGCATTTTTACACTTATATCAACTGTCAGAAATATTGAGTCTATAGAAACCCGTGCTTTTAACTGTTCTTAATTATTTTTCCTCCAGATTCACATACTTTAAAGTAGTTTAAGAAGGAGTATACATTCGAATTCTATCAGTGTTTCAGTACTTTTTGTAATGTGAGTGTTATGTGTTATGAACTTTTGAGCACTTTTAGTGGCCTCAAGAATTGTAAATTAATTAGTTCAGTACTAACAACATTCAATGTTGTTTTTTTCCTCTTCAGTTCCGGGGGCTGCTCATCATGTCGTGCTCCCACCTCCTCCAGCCCAGGAGGAAAAAGAAGAGGAAACACAGGAGGCTGGTGGTGAAGAGCATGAAACTAATGAAGATGGAGAAGGAGGAGAAGATTGTGGACCAAGGGAGGAGGGAGAAGGAGAGGATGAGAATGAAGATGGAAAGGCTGATGTTACCCAGTGAAACTTGTTTCTGAATGTGGAAGGAAGCCATTCTGAAGCAAAACCATTTACAACATTCAAATGGAAGTGTTTATATACAAAAAAATTCTGTATAGTAAAAGCTTTCATGGAAATATTATGGCTGTCGGCAAGCTTAAGAGCATGCATCAAAATTACTGAACTCATTCTATTGGAGTTAGATGCAAAATAGTGTTGACCAATTAATGATAAGATAGCATTATAATAATGGGCAATCGATAGAAAAAGCAAAATATTTTGAAATTCCTTAGCCTGTCAGAATTATGCTATTGCATTTTAATCCTTGGGGTTAGAAAACCTGAAAAAATAATTCTGATTGCAGTGAAAATAAATTTAATCAATGAACTTATGTGAGAAATATATTCTCTTGTATATATATAAGTTACGTTTGGGCTTGTTTTATAAACAGGATAAGCTAAAATGCTTTGGACAACGTAAATCATTTCCGTTTGGGCATATTCTGGTTTAAATGGTTAGTCTTTCTGTCAGCTGGTAACATGGCGATATTTTAAATGCCGAAACTTTAATTCATATTCAACCTTCTCTCTCCTGCCTGGATCTAATGACATACTGAAACCTTTTCAGCTGTCACACTCACAGCTGAATGTAGCTGGTGTCCACAACAATGAGGCATAAACTTATAAACAGGAATTTGGAGGTGTGAGATATCTTGTATGAAGAATGTTTAGTATTTTATTATAAATAAACATACTGACCAAGTCCTACCAGCTTTGATGTCTATTTATGAATAAGTCAACTAAAGCTTTGTAAAGTTTTGAACCATTCGAGAGTGTTGGATGCACAGACTTTAAACACATGGCTGAACTAGACAACTATAACTAAGTTGTTCTTTTTTTTTCCTTTTCATAAATTTACATTGAGATTACGTGTGTGAATAGATAAGTTTTTCATATGTATTTCGGATTAGTTTTTAGAGCAATAAAACATTGGGGGAGAGGACGTCAGTCCGTAGCTCAGAAAAAAAAAAAGAAATTTTATTACAGAGAAAGCTAATTTATTCACTAATAATTCTTTGTGAATTTAAGACGTAAGAATTGCATTGTCAATAACATTTAAAAGTTGGCTATAATATAACTGTACAATTGCCTTGTGATTGTTGAAATGCTGAGAACGATGAGAAAATGATTTTTGTATGTGTGAGCAACAAGAAGATTATGAATCGTCAGTATGCACATCTTCACTGCACTTTTCTTCATTTGTAATGTAGGCTTATAATTTGTTTGAAATTCATATTTTTTTTTCTGTTTTACTGTTTCAGTGTTGTTTTGGATTATAGACATTATAAGTGTATTTCTCATGATATACCACCATTTTTTAGCACTGTTTTTTTTGTTGTTAAGATGAGCTTTCAGGCAACAAAAAAATATGCACATCCAAAGGAAAGCTGACCCTTAGTCAGTGTTACAGAATCTATCATAGCAACATGGCTGAATGGTTAGGTTGCCAGATGTGCAATCAAGAGATGTTGGCCCAGGTTGTCCAAGTGTTGTGTCAGGTAAGACTCGTTTTCCCTTTTCATCCATGTGAAAATTGGGTACAGGTAAAATCTTTTAGGGAAGTGAATTTCAGACAGACTAGTGTTCTGTCTACACAATGATCAAGTATCATCCATTCCAATCCATGCTGTTGAAACTCCAGCTGTCTAGGTTTTGTAAGCCTTAATATTTACTACTTTTACAGCATTATTACTACTGAACATTTTTTGACCAACTTATGATTTTGTTGCCCACAATATGTGTGCTGTTTGTAATTTAAAAGGGTATATTTTACAAATAAAATGTGATAATTTTAATCGACAAGGATGCTTTTTTGTTTGTTTGAGAGAATTATACTTTGAAGTATTCAGTGTATGAATTAATTTTTTTAAATTTGTTCGCCTGATATCTCATAGCACACATGCACAGAGCTGACCCCCACCCTTTTCAAAAAACAAAAAAAAGAAGTGAACAACAAAAACAAAAAAAGTATTTAGAAAACATTTTAAAACCATACTTATAGCACAGATAAAAAAACAATAAAAAGCATTCAATCAATTTCAAGCTTTTAATATTGTCTAACTAGGTTAATTTTTAGAGATGTATGTGTGTGTGCTTGCATGTTTTTGTTGTGTTTGTGTGCGCATCTGTATGTGTTTGTGTAGAGACAGAGAGGTAAAACTTGGTGGGGAGGGAAGCATTCAATATTTACAGCAGTTTTGCAGCTCAACTGAAGAACTTTTGTTTTTCTCCTGTTTCTTTTGAAATTGTTGTCCCCTGACTTTTTTGTTTAGTCCAATTCCAGTGGACTTGATTGCTCTTTTCTGTTCAAACTTTATGTAAACTTTTGGAGACTCTTTGCTGAATTAAGAGGATGTCTTAAGAACAAGAATGATCTGTGTCCCATTTTGGATGGCAGAAAGAAAAGGGTCACAACGTTAGTCATGTTTTATCAACGTTTACATTTGTAGAGGTTTTTCACTTCTTATTTTGTTATGCAAAATTCACTTCATTATATCATTGGAACCTTTGTCTTTTAATACAAAACAACAACAATAAAAAAAACAGTGATTCTGAGGAGCAATAAAGCATTAACCTATTACATAAAAACACAAAGAAGCAAGATGACAGAATGAAAAAAAAAAAAAAAAGAATGATGCGGAAAAAAGAAACATTGAAATGAAAACAGAAAAGCCTGATAAATGTCTGAATATGTTGTAATAAAGAGAGTAAAAAATATAAACAACTCAATAAATCAAGATATGCCTACACAACATGAAACAGAGCCTGATGTACATCAATTTGATACAAAATTAAAAAAAAAATGTTCTTTTAATTGAAGTCTGCACGCATGAATACATGAAAATAAAATGGATTATTATGCAAGACATAGAAGGTGCATAGTGAAAGAGAGTTTGTTTTAAGCTTTCATCTTTTTTTCTATAAAGCATTCTTCTTTTTTAACCAGAGAAATTGTGAAGAACACAAGTAAAAAATTAAAATGACTTTTTAAAAAGTTAAAAAAGATATTGTCATTGCAACTTTACAATTTATCACATGCCGAAAAAAAAAAAGTTTATATATAGATCTGTCTGTTTCATAATCAGTTCATAGTATTCTTTACAAATGGATGAAATTCAATTCTTACTGTAAGAAGCTGGTTAGCATGAACAGAAATAAAATTGTTTTTATGCCATGCTTCTGAAAAATATCTCCATAAAGAGTGGAATTCATTTTACTTATTGTGAAAAAACGAAAAGCTGAAAAATTTCATGTATGTACAACTTATTATCAAAAAATTCCATTTACAGTTGAATCAATGTAACTTTCTCAGCATTCTTATTCAGGAACATAATTATATCTGAAGAAATATATATAAGCTCCCTTCTGATCACTTTTGAGTCAACTGAAAAAAAGGAAAAATAAAGTTTTATCAACATAAATAAAAACGAGTTGTTTAGAACAGGCTAAACAGAAAAAGACTAACTATTTATGGAGCAAAAAAAGTTTTTTTTTAAATTCTTTATAATTGAAGGCCTAAATTAAATGTTTTCTTTTCTTTTTTTCAATTGCATAAGTGAAGTTTAAAATTATGTTATTCTTTACATACTGATTAGCTTCCTTTATCATCTTTCTTTGAGCTTACCACAGTACAGATTCCAATGTCAAATTTCTTGCAGACTGGTTGCTTGTTCTGGAAAGCATTGAAATCGTATTTCTTCACCACCATGTTATCTGGGGAAAGCAAGTCATTGATATTGTCAAATGTTGAGGTGATCATTGGCAGATGAATACTTTCTGCGTTAGGAACATTACATCATTTCACAGCCAATCAAATGGTACAAGAAAACAAAAGGTGATGCTAGGATTTCCTTATATTCTCAAACGTTACTCAGCTAAATTGTTTTCACTTGTTTATGAACCAGTTGGGTCTTTCTTTTTAGCACAGTATATTGTCTCCAAGTGAGTTTAATAAGAAGGCACATCACCATAATAATGGCAATTTAGTATGAAAAAAAAAAAAGACAGGGCGTATGATGTGCATGCACACACACTCACTCACACAAAACACACACACACACACACACACACACACACACACACACACACACACACACACACACACACACACACACACAC
>JBDFRD010019106.1:0-15568 GCA_039654405.1 Bullina lineata | reverse complement strand
TGACATACTGGGGAAGATGGGATGGGTGGAAAAAAGGGGGGAGGGGAGGTGGGGTGACGTACTGGGGAAGATGGGACGGGCGGAAAAGGGGTGGGGGAGTGGGGTGACATACTGGGGAAGATGGGACGGGTGGAAAGTAGAGGGAAAAAAAGGGGGGGGGGAGAGGGGTACTATGGACGACTGGGTAGAAAAGACGAAAAGGAGCGTTGTATGTGTATATATATATTATATATGTATTTGATTAGGTGATGATGAGATACTTGAGGATGAGAGAGGTAGTGTAAATAGTAGCCTGGCTATTCAGTTTCACTTTGGATGAAATAAGAGGTAGTTACTTGTGTGCTGAGACAGAGACACTTAAAAAAATTAAAGAAAAAAAATAATAATTATAATAATTCTGACACACTCAAAAAAAAAGAAATAAAATTCGTACTCAAAGTACCAACAATTCAAAAAGCCTATTCCAATGGTTCGCTTGTGAGTAGTGAGCGATCTGATTCTGTCCGACATTGAGATAGTTGTCAAAGACCTGAAGAGAATAGCGATCCACACTTAATTAGCGTATATGGGACAATTCATTGCTCTGTATACTGCCTGCTCATTGAATTTTATTTATTTATTTCTTTATTTATGGGGGGGGGGGGGGGGCGCATTCCTCCCCCCCTCCCCCCCCCCCCCCCCCCCCCCCCAACATCCCCACCGACTAAAATTTCTTACAGCCTCTTACAAAACATTGACATAAATCAGAAGCACTGATGTTTAGTTGGGTGTTTTGTTCTGTTTTTTCTATTGATTTTTTTTAATCAGCAAGTGAGAGGATGATCTCAAAGCAAAGAAAAAAAAAGAAAAGATTTGGTTGGTTCAAAGTACGTCCAGTTTTGTCTAAAAATAACGGTCATGGCCAGGCATGGCTTGAATGACTGAAATGACCGGGAAGGAAGGAAAGACAGCAGATAAGGATGAATCTGACCCATCTGAAAGGAACAACAAGGGGGGCCACTGTGGCCATGACACCTGAATAACTCCGAGCTCAACCCGGGCAGAGAGAGACAAACCGGCACCAATTGCAGACAACAGAAATCTGTAAGTTACAACAAGCAGTAATCGTGTCTAAGAGAACTCCCGCTTCTCCGTAGCATCACATCCGTCAAGAGGAAAGACTAGCAAGAACTCAAAAATAAAATGGTTTAGAAGGGGGGCTGAAGCTTGGCAGGATCTGGTATCGTTTTCACTCCAGGTAAAGATCTCCACCTTCCCACAGCTCAGCAGAAAGAACAAACTTCACATCGTTATATTGTTAGGGGACAAATCAAACACATTTCTCGTATCAGACCCGACCATCAATTTCAAATATTTCGAACTCTTCATTTTTGAACAAATGATTATTTCAAAACAAATTAAAATGGTGAGGGTATTGGTAGGATTTGAAATGTCAAATTCAATGATTTGACACTGTGCATGGCCATAAAGTAAAAGGAAATGAACAAAATATTTGTAATGGCCTGAATATATCCTAACACCGCATCGCTTCCAGGCCAACTGTATGAGTAGGCCAAATGACTACTTGGTAGTCATGCAATTATGGCCAACCAGTCTTCGATTTTACACACAAAATGATTACAATTTCAATTGAGATCTAAAAACATCTCCCTATTTCTTTTAACCTAAAGGCAAAAACAAACAAACAAACAAAAAAACAATAAATTTTCCGAGCCAGGAAACAGCTATCATTAAAAAAAAAAAGACAAGCAATAGTTCCGTACTTATTATGATCATTTTTTTAAACCTAAAGACAAACAAAAAACAACAATAAATTCTCATTGTCGGAACACACTATCATTTAAAAAAAAGGGCAGGGTGGGATGTTTTGCTGTTGTTAAATACACCACCTTGTTTCTTCAAATGACATTCAGGTGCATCCTCTGAGTTAGGCATACCGGTACCATAAGAAAGGTGTGAATATGCACTTAAATGTAACAGAATTCAATATAGCTTTATCGTATTATATTGAATTATTGCGAACTGAATAGGAGAAAGCTCAGCTCAGAACTTCAATTTTCAAAAAATGTCGATTGAAATCTCAAAATTACATTGTATAACAAACTTAATTAAGAAGATGGGTGCACACATCTTGTAATTTCAGAATTATCAATAGGAATCAACAATTAAAGCATACTGTCGTATAAAAGATAACATGTTGACAGTTTTACAGTTAATCAATATTCAAAAATCAACTGACTGATCCAGTCGCACCTTCGAAAGCTGTAGCTCAAGACAGATTTCAAATTTACAAGTAATGATTGGACAGTAACAGGAATGAGGTCGTTTTTTTCAACCACATTTAGCACTGAAAAACCTACAAACTTCTCAAACTCAAACAACCCGCAGAAATTTAAGATAAAAAAAAAAAAAAAGAAATGCAAAAACATGAACAATTTGACAGAGAAAAATGCAAACAGCGTACAGGACAATAATTCAGTTCCACACTACGCCATGCATAGAATCAATCCCTGTATCGTGTTCCACTGTGTCCTCAATGAAATTCATCCTGTGTCAAAGCTCACAAATATCATGAGAAAAAGTTCAGAAAAACATGTGGACACATTCAGATGCGACACCAATGAACACTTCATGAGACATTAGAAAAAAAAATTAACACAATTCTGTGCACAACTGATAAATTCTTATACGAGCATTTCAAAGAAACCCCATATTCCTCATGTCGATAATTACCCATCTTCCTTTATCCTTGGCCCTCTTTGTGCATATTCCTCATGTCGATAATTACCCATCTTCCTTTATCCTTCACACTCTTTGTGCATATTCCTCACGTCGATAATTACCCATCTTCCTTTATCCTTGGCCCTCTTTGTGCATATTCCTCATGTCTATATTTACCCATCTTCCTTTATCTTTGGCCCTCTTTGTGGGTGACTCTTGTCTTCTTTCTTCTTTGCCTCAAATTTAACCCTTTACATCCATCCAAGCATTTACTCTATTGAATTATGTTGAAAAAAGGAAACTGAGTTTGAATTAGACATCATGATTTGTAATCATACATATACATGTATGTATATTATATATTATATTAGGCAACACTACGGCTTTCACGGGGATAATAATGAAAACTGCTGAGTGAAAAAGTGCAAAAATAGTTTGAAGACTCACAGGAGATTTACTGCAGTAAGCATGCACGACCAGACGATTAACTCTATAAAAGAAAACACTTTTCCACACTGAAAGACGAATATTTGAACCTAAAATATCTTTCACTTAGTAAAACAGAGCAAATCTGAATGGACTCTAAAATAATAATTTCAGGACTTGCTTGAAACAGAATCACCTCCCACTCTGTTTTTCATCCCCATTCCAATGATAACTTTCATATTGACTTGACTCATCCTGACCATTTTCTGATTTAAAGAAAACAGCTACCAGCAAGAAAAGGCTAAATGTGAAACAGATGAGCTTAGCTTGAAAACTAAAACCCCAATCTTTCTATTAAAAAAAAAAATTAACATCTCTACAAAAAAAAAATTGGATCTGATACCTCAAGGACAAACTTTAACTATATACAAATGCATTTAGGTCTACATCATCCTTTATTACCAAGTCATGCGGCTCAACACAAAAACACCTCCAACATCTTTCTTGAAGTCTTATTTCTAAGTCAACTGTGTCAAAAACTAAAATGTACATTCTTTTCGAACATCAGAATGAGCTGGAAATTAGCATTACTCACCAAGCTAGCAAGTTCAAGAAAACTTCAACCCAGTGCTATATTAAGTATGACAACCCAAGTTATACCTTTCACCACAGACAGTGAAGAAGAAAGCAGTTGTATGATCTCAACATTGATGAAACGATGGCATGAGATACACAAAATCTCCCCCTGCCTCATGAGAAAAGAAATGATAGAACATTAAAAAAATAATGAAACCTTTCATGATCAGGTTACAAAGACAAACAGCTGAACATCAGCTACTTCCTCACAAACACAAGTTGTATGCCCCAGTACTTGCTTCATGAATCCGATCATATTATCATTCTCAAGAAATCTCTCACAATACACTATCACCAATTGCTTCACACTACGTTTACAATAGAGTGAGAACCCATCCATCCACAAGTATCAAATCCATTAACAACGTAAACAAACAAAAAAAGAAAAAAAACAAAACATTTACAAACAAAAAATTAGAATATAAATAATAAAAATGAAAAGAAGAAAACAGCAATTCATGGCAGAAATTTCACAGGCAACATTATCTCAGCTCTTTCGCCTCCCTGGCTTATTGTTCAACACATCAACAGATGAAAGATATACCTCCCTCAACTCCACTTGCTGAGGTAACAGCGTTGACATCTGGCAGCTAACGATGCACATTGTTCACCAACAAGAACTGACAAAGAGTGTCAACAAGGCTCGTCCGCCCATAAAAAAGTCGGCCAGTGTCACTCCATGTGACAAAATTCAGGATTTGACGACAATGCTGCCTTTGGATTGTATAGATCTTGTCTGAATGAGGCATCCCAAATCTCACACTGCTCATTCCAGAGAGTAGAACCCCTCTCTTATACAAACATGCCATGACTTCTTCTAGCTCTATAAATTAAAATGCCTGCACAACAAAACAGTTAATGTTACAGGTCTGCTAACTGCGGGCAATCCAAATCATATCAAACATTTCAGAGTCTGACAAAATATTCTTAACAAAAGACATCTCTATTATCAGTAGTTGCCTAGACACTTTTTTGTGTGCGTGCGTGCAAAGCCACCAGATTTAAGATTTTACCCTTTATGTGACTCAGGCTCAAAGTTTTACAACAAAATTAATTGCTCGTAACATTGTACGACAAATTTAAGAAGTCCCCCCTAACCTTTTGTTCAACAAAATTAATCAATTCCCCATGCCTCTGTATCAACGCAATCAATGAGTTTCCAATGGCTTCTACAACAAAATTAATGAATTTCTAATAATATCTTGTACAAAGAAATCAATGAATTTCCAACGGCTTGTACAACAAACTCATTGACTTTCCGATGGCTTGTACCCCCCTGTCCAATAAAGTGAATAAATTATGAACATGACTAAAGCAGCAGGGGACTTTTATGTTTCATCAAACTAACTTGACTAAAAAAAAAAAAAAGAAATTTCTGTTAGTAAAACTTGCTGTCTATAATTTTGCAGGATAAGTGAACAACTCAACCTGCATGAACAACTTAACCTGCATGAACAACTTAACCTGTGTGAACAACTTAACCTGCATGAACAACTTAACCTGCGTGAACAACTTAACCTGCATGAACAACTTAACCTGTGTGAACAACTTAACCTGCATGAACAACTTAACCTGTGTGAACAACTTAACCTGTGTGAACAACTCAACCTGCATGAACAACTTAACCTGTGTGAACAACTTAACCTGCATGAACAACTTAACCTGCATGAACAACTTAACCTGTGTGAACAACTCAACCTGCGTGAACAACTCAACCTGCATGAACAACTCAACCTGCATGAACAATATAACCTGCATGAACAACTTAATCTTCATGAACAACTCAACCTGCATGAACAACTTAAATTGTGTGAACAACTCAACCTGCGTGAACAACTCAACCTGCATGAACAACTCAACCTGCATGTACAACATAACCTGCATGAACAACTTAATCTTCATGAACAACTCAACCTGCATGAACAACTCAACCTGCATGAACAACTCAACCTGCATGAACAACTCAACCTGCATGAACAAGTTAACTTGCGTGAACACCTGCATGAACAACATAACCTGCATGAAGAACTTAACCTGCATAAACAACTTAACCTGTGTTAACAACTTCACCTGCATGAACAACTCAACCTGCCCTAAGGGGCTCCCTAAAAGTTATTGTTGAGGATTTCATTTGTGATGCTGTGAGGATCTGACAATCAGTCTCAGTAGTGAAAAGTACTAACACAACACAGAACCAACACTCCACATACTTGGCATCTACAGAGAAGACACTAAAAATAATATAAATAAAGAGAAAAAAGAGAACATAAATTAAACAGGGGAAAACATTAGAAAAAAAAAGAATATGAAGAAGAAAAAGTAAAAGGGAAAGGTAGGGAAAGAAGATGGGTAGCCCAAAATTATGTGGAATAAGAATATAAGGCTATACACTTTTGAGGACTAGAAGGAAAGATAATACAGAAGTAAAAGATATAAAAAGCAAAGACAAAACAAAAAAACCCCAGAAAAACAAATACACGTAATTATGAGGTAAATATCAAATCTTGTGTACTGAAACTAAGTACAAAGCAGACGTATTCCTTTCTGTTAACCTTAGAAAATGGAAATGTTGAGTGTTGGTTCTATGTACATGTATTAGTCTAATTACTTCAAGACAGCTGATAACTCGTGTATAATGGTTTACACTACAAACTAAAAGCCAGGATCTACACTACAAACTAAGCAGTCAGATCTACACTACAAACTAAGCAGTCAGATCTACACTACAAACAAAACAGTCAGGATCTGTACTTCAAACAAAGGAGTCATGATCTACACTACAAAGTGAACAGTCATCATCTGCAATACAAATTGAACCGTCATGACCTACACCACAAAGCTACACAGTCAGGATCTGCACTACAAACTAAACAGTTAGGATCTACAATGCAAGGTAAAGATTCAAAGTCTGATAAAGAACTAAGTCAGCGTCTACATTTAAGCACCAAGTCAGGATCTACATTAGTAAACAAGTATTTGGATCTATGATATAAAATGAGGAGTCTAGGTTTGCAATGAGAAACTAAGATAAGTCAGGATCTACAATATACATGTAAACTAAACTGTCAGATGGCTTATTTTTCATTTCACCAGAATACAGAGTCAGAACCTACAACATATAAGGTATCGAATCAGAATCTAAGCATCTATTAATGAAGGAATCAATTCACCATGAACATTTGATCTTGATGGACCAAACACTAAGTGTTTTGTTCCTGAAATACCGTCCCACAACCACTCAACACATTTAGATGACATTTTCAGCATGGATGAGATCGCCATAAATTTCAGATCTACTGTGATAGTAACTTGGCAAGTCTCATTGAACTGTATTCATAAAACGCAAGGTTACATAAATTCATTAAAAAAAAGCAAACTGATTTATTCATTCTTTTCCCTACTAGCAGACTGAAGTTCAAGTCAATAACCTACTCCTTGCCCAATTCTCGGTCACCCTCTCTCCTATCCGTGATGACATATCTGATTCCTCATTTTCACTGGTGGAATCATTCTGCACTTGGTGGGGTTGGCCACTGCAAGGAAAAGCCAATATGGATCAAACTTAACTACTGTAAAAGATCTTACTGAAAAATCCATGGCAGATTTAGACCAATCCATGAACGACCATATTGATCCTCTCTATGACAGATTGCAGTCACATTTCTCATTGTCAACACATCTTCTGAGCCGTCAACACGCCTTTTGAACTGCAACAAATGATACAGGAATAAACGCAGCCCAAAACCAGAAGCCTTTCTTGACAGCTGTAAGCGTTTTTGCAAGGCCTGAAAGTGCAAAGGAAAGGGCAATGCAAAAAAAAAAAAGGTACAAATCACAAAACAACCTCTACTCAATTGTTTTGTTTCTTTTGTGCGGTACTCAAACGCAGAAGAGACCTGCTCTCTCCCCTGTTCAACGTCCGACGGACGTGCCAGGAATGGAACAGCGAGGTCATTTCTCCTTGATGAGCTTGGAGGCCACTTTGTCCTGGAAGAAGTTGATGTAGAGCTGCGTGCACAGCGCCGAGTTGAGGCTCATCCTCTGGGGGGCCTTGGCATGCTTGGCCCATGTGTCTGTGTCCGGCTGGTACAGCCAAATTTCTTCTTCCGTGGCGCTGTGATGCTCATGGCCCAGCGACAGAATGTGGCCGTCCTCAAGAAACATGTAATGTCCGACTGAGCGGCCACCCAGAGTAGAGGACAGCATTGTCCACTGGTTGGCCTCCATGTCAAAGCTCTCGATTGGAATCTGGCCGTACAAGGGTATCCCTTGGCGAGTGATGCCTCCCAGGGCAAAGATCTTCGACTCGTGTGCGATCATGTCGTGCAGACGACGGGGGTAGATCATATTAGGCTTGGCCTCGTAGCGCCGTGTCACGGGGTCGTAGCTGAAGAAGCTGGAGACAATAGCCCGGTCCTGGCCAGAGACGCCACCAGAGAGGTAGATCTTGTTCCGGTGTGACACGGCAGCCAGCGAGTGGGTGGGGGCAGGCAGCGCCTGAAGTTCCTCCCATGCGTTGGACTGTACGTTATAGCACTCCACTGAGTCCAGCATAGCAAACTGATCTGTGGTGCCTCCGAAGGCATACAGACAGCGGCCGTGCGCCACACAAGCAAACTCTAATCTCAGCCGGCGCATGGGCCGTAACTCCTGACCGACCATATGCCTGGGGTCAAAGCGGAACAAGGAGCTCATCAACGTGCCACCTCCAAAATCCACCACACGGCAAATGTAGGCAAAGTTGTCCACAGAGGCGACTCGGCAATCCCGGATGCCGTTAACGTCGCAGAAGAGGCAGTAGAAATTCTTGGTGGCTTGGTTGAAAGCCGTGATCTGGAAGGGCATGTAGGACGTGCCCAGGTGGACCAGGATGATGGCAGGCTTGTCTGCTCTCACCTTGCAGTGGTCATCCATTGTGGGGTGTCCTATGTAACAGGGAAACAAACAGGTGCATGAAAAACTGGCAAAGTGTTCTTATCCTTTGTAATAATAATAATAAAAATAATAATACACATGTAGTAATAATAATAATCATAGTAATAATAACAACAACAATAAAAAAAATATTAATAATAACAATGATCAGAATAATAACAATAAAAGTAAATTAGTAAAATTATAAATCCTTCGTGTTTGTTCCCATTTCAAAAGCGAAAAATTCGATACCAGATCACAACTAGGTTGGCCACTGGTCTGTCATCCATTTACCCCTCCGGCAGAATATGCTGGTTTCTCTCTGGTTTCATACACATGTATGTATGTTATAATTATAACAATAATTATAATGAACAGATATTTTCATACCGTTTTTGAAAACAGGTACCAATTTTTTAGCAATTCAAAATACACTTGCAAATACATCATGTACATCAAATCACACGCAAGCAATCTTCTCTTACTCCATATCTTTCTCAATATAGTTCTCAGTCACAAAACTAAACAAAGAACAAGACAATATCACACCCATTCTCTCCCCATAAAAACCTTCTCTATCTCTCTTTCTTTCTATCTTCCCTCTCTCTCTCTACCTATCTATCTACCTATATATATATATCTATCTCCCACCTCCTTCCCCCTCTCTCTCTCTCTCTCCCTCTCACCTTTCTTGCTGTCCATATGATAGTGGTAGCCCTTGGCCACAAGCTGCTGGCCACCTGGACATCTCTTTATCACCTCACTGTCCCGGATAGCGCTGAGTTCCTGCTCTGTCATGAGTCCAAAGCGGATACTGCCCAGGCATCTGGTGGCATCCGTGGAGATCCGGTTTGATTGGAACCTGGGGGTGAAGTGTTCCAAAGAAGAGGAGAGGTAGTGAATGAAAAACATAACACTTATTTCTTCCTTGTTCTTTTCGCTCTTTATAATTCATATTTTTCCTTCTCTTCACATCCCCACCCTTTTCCTGCCCGAACTCTTCTGTTTCCTACCTCTCTTGACAACATTCACTTCTTTTACAACAGTGCAACACTATGCACATATATATATATATATATACATTTTTTTCTTTGTCTTGTCAAAGAAAGCAACCTAATAATCTCGACATACAAATAATAGTTTCCCCCCATATATGTGGCAAGATGACCCAATGGTTAGACCGCTGGACTCTAGGGGGGCCTGGGTTCAAACCCTGGTGGTGACCGTATTGGGAGAGACAAGCATTATGCATTTCCCATCTCCCTATCCAAATGTGAATCGGGTACCAGCACATTCTGGGAAGTTAACTAGCAGCATGTCTTAGAGACGATCTGGTTTCTTTTTTCCCACTACAATCTATTCAAACAAGGATAAACTTCAGCTTTCAGAGCAATGGAAGACTTGAAGGAAATGTTCTTGCCTAATTTCCTCCAATAAAACACACAAACACCCAGAGACTCTCTATCCTTCATTGCTCTTACCTCAACCATTTGTCAACAGCCAAAAACAGTTGGTATTCTGACGGCAGCCGTAACTTGTCCTGAGTCAGGTGACGAGCCACTGTCTCTCCATCCATCTTTAGAAATGCCTGGATTCATGTGGATATATACATTAATATTACCATTATCATTATTATTATTAATGTTATTATTATTATTATTATTATTACAAGTGCTGAGGTCCATTCTCCGAACGGCTTCATACAGGCAGATAACTAAATGCGATAGACTGGATCATTTGAACATTTCGTAGCACTGTCTTTCAATAGCAGCAATAAATACCATGAAATCGACATCATTTTTGTTTGAAAGCATCTTAGTGACAGAAAGATGTACTCGTTTGTAATATCAGTAGATGACTTCCCTTCAATGAAGAAATACGACATCGCTTCGTCGTTGCTTAAAAAAATTGGCAAGCACACATGTAAATTGCAAAGAGAGTTGCCTGCACAGTGTACGCTAGAATAGACCACTGTATTTATCCAAGATGCGTTTGGTGTGAAATGGTGCTCTCACTGCAGAATGATGTTGGGGGAAATGCACAAAATGAAACCCGATATTAGGCCTTAAAAATTAAAAAAAAATGTGTAAAATTATTTTGCTTTATTTCACAATTTTCAGTATGCCTACGCCCGAGAACGCATGTCTTTGAACGTATCCATGACTATTAACAGTTGAAAATACCCATAAACTATTAAGGGAAGGTGCACAAAAGTCGTAATGTCATCATAATTTATAACAATAAAATGCACCAGCTTACAGAATATAACACATTAAACTTTCAATTAATCAAAAATCAGAAAGTCAACCTACTGCTTCTTTTTTACTTTCAAGGTCTGTCGCTAAGAACAGAAAAGATGCATTTTAAATGTGATGAGAAGGGTGATTTAGGTATATGTACCATCAAACTCCTGCCTATTCTGTGGAGTTATTGCTTCAAAAGCTGTTCTACGAAGGTCAAATATGTGAAGAGCAGGCATGAATGAATGAATGAATGAGTAAGTGAATGAATGAATGAATGAATGAATGAGTGAGTGAGTGAATGAATGAATGCATGAATGAATGACCTGATGTCATGTCTCTATTTCTGCTGAATCGTTGACTGTGTATCCCCTGTGAGTGCTCACCAGTTCCTAATTCCACATTTCCACCTGAGACTTTCCTTGCCCCACAGCTTCTTATGTTTACACTTGTTCGTCCTATTTCTGATTTGGTCAGTATGAAAACATTGACTCATCTTTGCTCAGTGTACAGTTGATCAAGAGTTTGACTGCCAGCACTCATCTCAGTGTTTACATCCACAAAGTGAATCAATAAAGAATGGATAATTGATGATTTCAAGGCCAACAACCCCTTTCCACGTACCTGAGTTTGACTGAACTCCATAAAGCGTTCATGGATCATGTTTTCCCAGTGAGTGACCACGGAATCCAGGGAGTACGTGTCTGCGATGGACAGGAACTCCTCATAGTTCTCAAAGGTCAGCAGTGACTGAAGAATAGAAGAAACAGGAAATATTGCTAGACTTACTTGACTTAATCCTCTTTGCTCCTTGTGGAGCATTGGGCCGTAATATAGTCTATTTTACTCACCTATTAATACACAGTATTCTAAAATTTGCTGCTTCTTGAAAAAAAATTCTTATAATATATAGCAGTTAGTGATTAGAAATCCAAACAGACATGAATGATGCACAGTGTCAAGTGCTACCTGACAC
Organism: Bullina lineata; assembly: GCA_039654405.1. Taxonomy (NCBI): domain Eukaryota; kingdom Metazoa; phylum Mollusca; class Gastropoda; family Bullinidae; genus Bullina; species Bullina lineata. The sequence goes on along the minus strand of JBDFRD010019106.1, from coordinate 3,655 downwards.
AGTGAGTGCTTGGGTATAAAACTGACTTCAAATGCCAGTATCTACAAAGTCACAGTTTCCAACTTTCCTGTGACATGATAAAAGTATTCACTTTTTTTTTTTTCTTGAAGTAAAAAGGACTTGTCACATCAGCTGGAGACATAAGTCACTTTGATTTCAAATTTGGATTAAAAAAAAAAAAAAAGTTCCTTTAAGGCCTATAAGGCCCATAGTAAAGGTCCTTCAAGGCCAATGAGGCCCATAGAGCCGGAGCTTATCCCTGTTTAGGTAGTAGGAAGTGGAAGAGATAATTTTTACATCATCTCCTAGACAGGATGCTAGTCTGCCGTAGGCTTACTTCCCCAGCAGAATATTCCAGTACCCAATTCGCACCTAGGTGGGAAGAGGAAAATGGTGGAAAGTGTCTTTCTCAGTGCTTCCAGCAGCAAATTTCATTTTTCGAGGATTTTAGCGGGGCAGGGAGCTGAAGAATTTTTTTTTTCAGTCACCTTAAAAATGCGATTTCTGGTTATTTAAGCGGATTTCCACAAATATGCGGACAACTGGAAGCACTGCTTTCTCAAGGACACAACACGTTCATCTCCCGTAATCAAACCATGGGCCCTTGGATTAGGAGTCCAACGCTCTAACCAATCGGCCACCATACCACTAACATTACATGACAAGATTTGACTACGGAAAGTCAGACGAGTTCAGAACAACTACACTTATCCAGAATAAAGTTATACAACAAGCTGAACTAACATTTTTATGTCTTAACCTTTGCCTTGGACTTTGTTACAAGTAACAGGATACATCTAGACCTCACCACAGGAAGGAAAGGAACCAAAAAAAAAATAAAAAATAAAATATCTAGTTTAGCAATTCAAATTAAGCATAGATATTGTTTCAAAGAAGTCATTAATGTCATAACCACACACAGCTACAAACATGCCATCACACTCATTATCACACATAATTCACAAAATGCACGTGCTCTTGAAAACATAAACTAGCCACTTTCACTTTAACATTCATAGCAGAACCTTAGTGTTGAAAAATGGTATCTCACATTTCGACTCTTTGAGGGTTAGCTGGTAACATCAGGACTGGAAAATCAATGTTAAACAAAGAACTCAAGTCTAGTTAGGTTTAGCATATGCTGAAGAAACTCACCTTAATGTACAAACTGCACACATCAATGGCACTGGCTACCTGCAGATGACTGGCAGTGTTGATGACCTCCGTCAGGTTCTCATCGCTCACTCCCATTTCTCCACAATAGATGAACTCGATGACCTGACATAAAAGAAAAAAAAAACCCATTAAACTACTGTCCCCATAATCACTGGCCTTTAGTGTTATCTTTTCTGTTATTTTCTTTAGTTGAGTTCATAGGAATTTAATAGCCCATCCCCGAAACCCAAATACCCCTGCAGCCATGGGAAAAAAAACAGCACAAGCCATTTCAAAACAAAAGTGTTACAAAAGTAAACAAAGTCTGTAAATTTGGAGGTCAGAAACGAAAAACATTCTTCCTGGGTTTCTTTACAGGCCGTTGACAAGTTCTTCATGTGATGACAGTGCCAATGCTTCTCAGCAAGTTTAAATGTCAGACATGCCAACCCCATTTGAGGCTTGAAGTAACCACAAGCTGAACTCACAGTAAAATGAGGACCCAAAAGAGTAATTTTACGGCATACAAGGATGACGCCAGAGAATGAAGAACGCCACTGCAATGAGATTTAAAAGCATATATCCTCGCCGTAATTGCCCGTAAATTTCTGATGGCTCCCCGTAATTTTTTACGGCAAACCCCTAAAGTTGGCATATCTGTCCCCATATCTGAAATAAAACTGCAATGGAAAAATGAGTGTACCCCAGGCTCCTACTCCGAGAAGAAAAAAAAATTAATCAATAAATTAAATACAAAAATAACTTCCAACTTTACTCCTGTCTGGAGCCTTTATAGATGGAGCGAAAATTGTCAAACTTTAAATGGAAATAGATTTAGGTCTGGTGCAGTGTCTTTTGTATGAAGAGCACAAAAATCACAGAATTCGATTTTAGTCAAAACGTTTTTTAAAAAAAAAAACAACTAAAAGTAATGCCTGATCCATCAATTGAAATCAATTGCTTGTCCTAGGCAAGAACGTTCAGTAACCTGTGAGAGCTGTGAAATTTCGCATGTGCAAACATGTTGATAGACATGTCTACAGCCTCGCATTGTCATATTAAACACTGTGCAACCAACTTCCTATTCAATTTATCAGGGTGTTTGCCATTTACTTTAAATTCCCCAAACAAGAACAAAGTGTTGCTGCATTTTTTTGTTTTACAGGAAGTCATTTTAGATCTGATATTACACAAGAACTAAAGAATGATATAGTAAAATTTATTCAATGAATGCGCGCTACAATTTGCTGATGTTCACATTATTTCAATCAAAATCATGTTTCATCCTTGTCTGAAATCACTTTGTCTTACAGAAGTCTAGGACCGGACTTCACTTTGATGAAAATGAGATTAATTTATGAATAAATTTGTGTAACGCATTAAATCTATTTCATATCTGTTCTACAAAATGGTGCGACACAGATAACAAACTCCAATTATTTGATATATTTGAGTTATTAGGCAGATCTTTCAGCTGTTTTTTTAACTCAGTCCCAAAAAGCAGTCGGAATCCATAATCGGTCTTGATATCTGTCTATCTTTGCTCATATTGAAAAGCGCACAACAAAGGAAGCAGCAGTGATCTATTTTATCATACAAGGCAGAACTTTTCTGCACTGCAGCAAAAAAAGCGTCATTCCATGCTGTTGCTTCGTCATCAAAAGATGTCCAGAAATATGCAGTTTGTTTTGCAGATTGCCAGTGGGCAGTGGTAAATTTGTTTTGAGAAATGAACAATTGGGAATGAGTGTAGGGCAGGTGGAAAGGGAGTAGAATTCACAACAATAGCACAAAATCCTGTTGGATTACAACTAAATCAGAGTGTAATTAAACACGTTCTTTCACGTATGCTAATAACTTGCACTTCAGGTAATGCCAAATTATTCCAGGGAGAACATTTATCTTAGTCTTGTGGAAAAGAACAAGTTATTTTTCCGGCTCTACAGTCTGCACTGATGTTAAAAATCTATAGTAATTAATTAAACAGTTCAACAATGTTTTGCCACATTCTTGTTCATGCTTTCAAACAGGAAGTTCATTTCCTGGTGTTAATTGCTCCTGTTAAAAGCCATGTAAGGAAAGTTTCAAATGACTAGCCTATCACATTCAGTCCATTATCTCCATGTATTACATGTTCTAAATATGGGTCTCTGCACTAGTAAATAAATAAATGTAATAGACAGACAGACAAATAGATAGATACATAATTAGACAAACAGACAGACAGACAGAAAGATACTTGGATAGATACATAGAAAGACAGACAGATAGATAGATAGACAGACGGATGGATGGATGAAAAGATGAACAGATGGATGGATGGATTGATAGACAGACAGATAGATTGATAGATGCATATATAGATAAAATGATAGATAGATAGATAGATAGACAGACAGACAGACAGACAGATAGATAGACAGATATATACATACATACATACATACATACATACATACATACATACATACATACATACATACATACATACATACATACA
>JBDFRD010018995.1:0-15569 GCA_039654405.1 Bullina lineata | reverse complement strand
GGTGGCCTGGAAAGGTATCATTAAAACAAACCCATACACCGAAAGGTAGAGTTGGGGACAGATAAAGTAAGTAAGTAAGTTAGTCTATTCTATCAATCTGTTATTTCTATTTGTTCTGTGTCGTGAGATTGGTGCGTGAAGAGTAACACTGTTGGAACAAAGTCAGATGACACTCTTAGCGAAAGAACAATAATAAAAACAAAAACCACAACAAATACATGAAAAGAGGAAAAGCTACAGGGGGATGGACTGAGACAAGTAGATTTTATGTACTTGTTGTTTATGTTTTTGATATTGTCTTTTCACTTAGAAGACAGTCATTGCCGAACATTACGATTTTGCTTTGTTTTGTGGCGGCTTGATTATTAGAAGCATTAGCCCTAACCGTTACCTTTTTGACTTGCTTTCTTTGCTTCTCGGGAGCCCCCATTTTACAAGTCAGAGTCCTATCTGCCGTCATTTGTTCAACTTCACGATATGGATTGAAACTACGACAATGTCTAGCTCTGTAACATTGGAGATCTTGAAGGAACTTATCTTTCACTCATCCTTGCAATTACAATGTACTTACCTGGGGTGATTGTGGCTAATACCAGCACCAGTAAGATTTTTCTTGAATACTCCATTTTCTGCGACCTAAGACAGAATTGTATTGACTTTAGACATTGTTGGTTTGATCTCAGTAGCCTGGGTCCCCACTGCAAGCTCAATAAATATCTCTTTATCAAAGGCACACTTATTTCTTCTTCACTGTCACCAGCAGCCCTTGATCGTTAGAAGTAGTCATTAACAGCAAGGTTCTCAATCTGATTCTGTAGACGTCAACAAGGTATAATATGAACAATGTTTTTGCATCCACTATCCCTACCTCACCATCTCCTTTTCTCCCCCTCCCCCCACTCAGCAAAAAAGAAAAGAAATACGGTAAACAAGTCAACCGACCTGTTTTGTCTTCGTTTTTAATTACGTTCTCCGTTTTTACATTGCTGTATACACACGAACAAGTTTCATATGTATCTAAGTTATTTATTTTCCTTTGCCTTCTTTTCCGTTTGCTTTATTTATTTTTCTTTGTCTGCCTTTCCGTTTATTTCGTGCAGCTCTCTTCCTGGTCTCACTTTCATTATCATTGATTCTACGATGAGAACCATAATTTCCATTTTCCTCCGACTTATTCGCAGCACTTCCAAAATTACGTTAGAGATAAATAGTTGTCGAGGCATGCCTAAAGTTACTAAGATTTGTTACATAACCTTTGTTTCTGTTTTCAAAGTTAACCTGCAGAATACTTTATTTTGTTCACTTAGTTTCATCACGCAATATGTGCTGTTAAAAGTAGTCAGGAAACAGAATGTTTACAATATCCAATACTAAGATTGCTTCCCTTCACAAGACCTGCAATCATCATGAAGGAATGGGAGGTATTGTTACAGCAAATTGGCCCCTGTCGCAAGTAGCCTTCCTCTAGCTGAGGAGGAGAGGTGTAATTATCTCCTCTTTATAACCGTCAGCAGGAAAACAATGAGGAATTGGACAGGGGAGGGAACTAAAAAATCACAAGTTATAGTCTTCTACTGAGCTGAAGTAAAGTTTCGGATAGTCTTTACTCAAAGCAACCTTTGCAGAGAGACAAATAGACAGACAGAAAGAGAGACAGGCATCATCGTTTCTCAAAGTCATTATCTTAAATTATGATACATCTATCTCTGTTTTCTCTGACTTTCTCTCCTTCTCTCTCTCTGTTTCTTTCGTCTCTTCCTATGTAACATATACCAATAAACCCCCCAGTGTTTCAGCCCGATATCAAAATAGGATTTTAAGAAACATCATATATTACACGCATAGATCTATTTTTTTGGTTAGCATGATTGAAGAAGTCTGATTCGAAATAGTGTAGTGAAAAATATAAAATACAAAACAGATTTTAAAGAAAGCATGTTCACGGATTCCACTGAATTTAACGTAAGCCGGTAGACGCTTCTGCACTAAACAAACTCAGAATCACTTGGAACATTTTACAGTTTTACAAACTTAATCATTCTTATGAAATACACTTTCCACTGAGGACAGTAAGTAGTAAGTAAATTTCCTTTAAAGCCTAAGAGGCGCTAGGCCCATAGAGCTGGAGCTTATCCCCGTTTCGGTAGCGTGAAGCGGAAGAAATGATTTTTACATCTTCTCCTAGACAAGATGTTAGTCTGTCGTAGGCTTACTTCCTGGGCAAAATACGCCGGTACCCAATTCATACCTGGGTGTGGAGAGGAAAATGGTGTGATGTGTCTCTCTAACTTATGAAAACTGGATGAATCAGCTGAGTCCATTACACAAACATCATAGGGGTGTTTCAGTGGAACTAAAGTAGACCAAACGCTTTCACTGTCACAGTCGAGCTTGGCTTATCTCTATTGTGATTCACAGTTCAGTCAGCCTTGTGGAGCGGTGCAACACGAAAGCACTGCACAAATACGTCAATAAAACAAATGCAGAAAACTGAAGCACGAGCCATCCATTGCACATAAAGTGCAATCACACAATACATTTATTTGAAACGCCAAACATTTATTTATATCGTGTGTAATGTTTAACCATGACACGAGTTCCTCAAACTAGTCCCCAGCGTCCCGGCACTGTATGTCCAGCTCTATCCCGTCCTGTCACAGAAGTTCGAAGCTTGGACTCAGGTCTTCGGAGTAGGTCAGGTACAGCTGTGTGGGCCGGCTCTCTCGCACTGTGATGTTCTTGGACGCAGTGGGGTAGCTGGACGAAAGGAGGAAAGGATGGGGGGAAGTTGCTGTTAATTAAGATTATGACAGTGTGTGAGGGATGAGTGACAGGTTTATAGGAGAAGGAAACGACTTTGTAATATTAAATTATTCGTCGTGACGTTTCCCCTCTAGTCTGCCTCTATAGGCTCTGTCTGTCTGTTTGTCTATCTGTCTTAATTTCTTCTTTTCTCTCTTTTTCTGCATCGCTTTTTTCTTTATTTCTTTTCTATTCCACCCAATTCCAATGCGCTCTCTCGCTCTTTGTCCATTTAAGCCTTATTTTTCTCAAAGTGTATATCCTCTCCAATCAAATATGTCCTGTCTCTGCATCACTCTTTCTTCTTTGTCTCTCTCTAACTTTTTATTCCACTCTCTCTCTCCCACAAAATTCCAACTCACCCAGGTGCCACGACCTCTATAGTGTAAGTGCCTGGGGTGAGCAGTCTCCAGTACTCGCCCAGGTCTGACGTGGTCACGGTGTGATCTATACCTGTCACATTCACCTGGGCATTTGCTATAGGTTCTCCCGAAAAGTTCTTCACCGTCCCCTTGACTCCTATATGCGTCTGTGAAAGGAAATTTAAGAAGCCCACACCATCCACAAGTCAAGCACAAATTGTCCAAAAATCAAGCACATTCCAAATTCAATAGATTCAAGCGTACACTATCCTTCAGTGACGCATACCTTATACCAAAATATATCACGCACAAGCCCCAATGAAGACAAAGACTCACAAGCCCCAATGAAGACAAAGACGCACAAGCCCCAATGAAGACAAAGACGCACAAGCCCCAATGAAGACAAAGACGCACAAGCTCCAATCAAGACAAAAACTCACAAGCCCCAATCAAGACAAGGACCCACAAGTCCCAATCAAGACAAGGACCCACAAGTCCCAATCAAGACAAGGACCCACAAGTCCCAATTAAGACAAGGACTCACAAGCCCCAATCAAGACAAAAACTCACAAGCTCCAATCAAGACAAAAACTCACAAGCCCCAATCAAGACAAGGACCCACAAGTACCAATCAAGACAAGGACCCACAAGCCCCAATCAAGACAAGGACTCACAAGCCCCAATCAAGACAAGGACCCACAAGTCCCAATGAAGACAAAGACCCACAAGCCCCAATCAAGACAAAGACCCACAAGCCCCAATGAATACAAAGACCCACAAGCCCCAATGAAGACAAGGACCCACAACCCACAAGTCCCAATGAAGACAAAGACCCACAAGCCCCAATCAAGACAAGGACCCACAAGTCCCAATGAAGACAAAGACCCACAAGCCCCAATGAAGACAAGGACCCACAAGTCCCAATGAAGACAAAGACCCACAAGCCCCAATCAAGACAAAGACTCACAAGCCCCAATCAAGACAATCACACACCAGTCTCAAGTCAAACACACACTATCCTCAAGTCCAGCTTACGCTACCTGCTCCATGTAGGAGATCATGGCGTCCTTGTTGTCACGCCAGAAGCCTGCCAGCCTGGAAGCATACGGGTACTTGCAGCAGGAGACCTCCAGTGTGAGCTCCATTGCGTTGCTGTGCAGGTAGTTGTAGTCCATCATGCCCCCTGGGGACGCCAGCATAGCATTTGGTCACACGATGATAAAATACACTCTACATTTCAGTACATACTTCTCATAAAGCGTGACATAGAGATTATAGCTTTATCTTGACTGCGCTTGGGCCTTTGATCTGTAGAAGTCCGTGTTATACTGCTTCCGTTTTCACCTTTTTACAGTTCATAGTAATCGTACTATTTACTCTACCTTGACCTTAGTTATACCAATAAACGTCATCTTCTTTACCTTCTGCATTGTACCAAAAAAGACTATACACTCGATCTTGGGCTACCTTCCATGTTTTTACAAAAAACGCCGTAAACTTTATTTTGGCCTACCTTTCATGTTGTATCGAAAAACGCCATACTATCTATTTTAAAATATATTCCATGTTTTTACAAAAGAAGCAATAAATTATATTTGTCCTACCTTGAAGGTCGTTCCAATAAGCGCCATTTATAATGCCCTCCCTACGCTTGGGACTTTGATATGTAGGAGTCCGTGTTATACTGTTTCCTGTTTCACCTTTTTACAGTTCATAGTAATCGTACTATTTACTCTACTTTGACCTTCCTACCAAGTCATACCAATAAGTGACATCTTCTTTACATGTAATGTTGTACCAAAAGAGACCATAAAGTCGATCTTGGCTTACATTCTGCATTGCGCCAAAATACACCATAAACTCGATCTTGGCCTACCTTCCACATTGTAGCAAAAGAGGCCATAAACTCGATCTTGGCCTACCTTCCATGTTTTTACAAAAACGCCGTAAACTTTATTTTGGCCTACCTTTCATGTTGTATCGAAAAACGCCACACTATATATTTTAGAATATATTCCATGTACAATTGGGACTTTGATATGTAGGAGTCAGTGTCTTACTGGCTCGTGGTTCATCTTTTTACAGTTCATAGTAATTGTGCTATTTACTCTACGATGATTTTCCGTCCAAGTCGTGCCAATAAACGTCATCTTCTCTACCTTCCATGTTGTACCATAAACTGGATCTTGGCCTACCTTCCATGTTTTATAAAAGGACGCCATTAGATGTACCATGGCCTACCTTGCAAGTCGTACCAATAAGCGCCGTTTATAATGCCCTTCCGGAAATGGTAATATCCCCTACACTGGCTACTTAGATGCATTGTTGGATGTGCTGAGGCGTACGTCCTGGCTAGGAATTTGAACGTTTCGTCATCTGGCGTAGGATTGTAGTAGCGCTATAGCAGGGGGAGGGTTGGAGGGAAAGTTAGAGGAGGAGACGTGAATGAAAGGAAGATTGTTCGGGAAGGGGGAAGTTATTGGCTTGCCTTAGAATTATTCGTCAGAAGTATATTACTCTACCAATTAGCCGATCCCGTCTCCACAATAATATACAGGTGAGGTTTAACAGGAACGTTCTGACAGCCTGCATGGCACAATGTTCGGATACACTTGGTGGGACCGTGCTATCATGAACTTGATGGAACCGTGCAAGCATGCACTTGACGATCGTGCTCAAACTCTTATTAGCTGAATATCGTACACTCAATACCATTATCCCTGAGAAATCCATGATAAAAGACTATTTCAATGTAATGATACTAGCTTTTTGTAATGATATACTTTAGTAGAATTGTAATACAATGTATATGCGTGTAACTATAGCGTTGAATTAGCATCGGCACTGTATTATACTTAAATATCACCCGATATTAGAGTGTACAACTTTGACAAACGCTTAACCATTAAATATATGCATCAAATGTGTTTAAGTTTGTGAAATAGCATCGACTGAAACTTTAATCAACTTGTCGTAGGGTTACATTCGTAGTAATACAAACATTAGCATATTGTATCATCTGTGTAAATAACAGCATCACACTAGATATACATAGATGCAATGGTTTGATCTTGAATAAAGGTATCATTCGTTGTTAAAGAAACACTTCTGTGTAGTTATCACAAGTATGTGTAATAGCATGAGCATAATATGTTATGATGCATGTATTACCTCAATGTAATTGTGTAACCTTGTATAAATGTACAACCTGCATCATAATGAATTATCCGCGTGTGATCACATTACCTGACGATAATGATATCTGGAATCATCGAACGGATACACAGCCACCAGCGCACCGCCGTGTATGTTGGCAGAAAGGACAAAATTGGGCTGGCTTTGAATCCAGTCCATCAGGGCCTGGGTCTCAGGCTGAGGTACAGGCGTGGCCCCAGTCTGGTACTGGTCTGGGAAGTTCCTGTTCAGGTCTACGTCTGGGGACAAACATGACGTGTATGTGTCAGTTGTTGTGACTGACCGTGTGTCGGAATGAATAACTGACTTTGTCACTGCCGGACTGACAGACTGTCTGACTGACTGTCTGACTGACTGTGTGACTGACTGTGTGACTGACTGTCTGACTAACTGTCTGACTGATTGTGTGACAGACTGACTTAATGACTGTCTGCCTATCTGTCTGACTGACTGACTGTTCTTTTCTCCCACCCTCTCTTACTGACTCCCTCCCCCACTCACTCACTCACGCACCCACTCACTCAATCAATCAATCAATCAATAGATCAGTCAACCACCCAAAACCCCTCCTCTCCCTTCTCCCACCCACTCACGTTTTGCATTCTTGCGTCCCACCGTACTTCGACAGTCTCCCACGTGCGATCTGCTGAAGCCGTCTGGATTCATGGAGGGCATGAGGTAGATGTCAGTTGTGTTCACCAAGGTCGTCACACGCTTGTCCAGGCCGTAATTCTGGGCACGTGATTACAGTGGACAGAGAGATGATGGTGATGGTGGTGATGATGCTGTATTTTTTGTGTTTTATTCTGGTAATAAATAATATAGTGGCCCAGTGGCCGAATGGTTAGAGCGTTGGACTCATAATCTAAGAGTCCAGGGTTCGAATCAGGGAGGTGACCGTATTGTGTCATTGGGAAAGACACTTTACACCATTTTCCTGTCCTCATCCAGGTGCGAATTGGGTACCAGCATATCCTGCTTGGGAAGCAAGCCTACGACAGACTAGTGTCATGTCTAGGAAATGAAGTAAAAATCATCTATACTACTTCATGCTACTGAAAGCGGGATAAGTTCCTGTTTTATGGGCTTCATAGGCCTTAAAGGAACTTTCCTTTTTTTCACTTTGCATATATAAATAACTATTGCCTGACTGGTACTTCAGTTAAAGCGGAGAGACAAAGAATAATTAAGAAATAAATTGTCATGCATAAGATTAGCTTAGATTGCCGCACAGTACATAACTATTACGATGATGAACCGTTTATATGCCTCACGCTAAGGAGAAATGCAGAAGGATATCGATGAAAGGTTATAGAAAAAAAATAATAGGCTCTAAAATACTGCTACGCAACACTGAGGCCCTATGACCATTGGTCATTTTCTAAAATATGATACAATTCTTTTCATGTTGTCAGAGGGGCGAGATATACTTCGCCATGCATGGTTGCATCTATTAAGCAGAAATGTTGTGCGAGTACTAACAAAACTACGCATTTAACCATTGCAACCAGATACTTTTTGAGCTTTGAATTAATTTAAAATCGCTGCTGACACAAGAGGAGGCACTGGATTTATGAGAATTCAGAACGTTTCAATTTTTATTCAAACATATAGGTGTTATGTTTTTGTACCATTTCTACGCACCCCCCCCTCCCCCCTTATACACATACTTTTCTCATCCCTACAATTCATATGGAGACAAGAATGCAATGTCCAAGATGAATTGGGTGATTAAAATGGTAAACAGGGCGAGGTGGTTAGGGAAAAGAATGACTACATCTCCGATCCCCCCTCCTGTAGCAAGCGGCAATTGTCTAACATTCTAAATGCCAGTCGGAGAAGATACAGGTAGATGCATACAGGTTGCGTTGTCTCACCTGTAGCAGGTACTGGGCCAGGTAGATGAGCAGCTGTCGGCCTACAGCCTCGTTGCCGTGCATGTTGGCCACGTACTTGAAGCGGGGCTCCAACACCTCTCTCTCCTCTACACGGTCTGTGATCTGGGGTTCGGAAACAAAGGGCGGAGGGAGAAGATAGAGCAACATTCTGAGCTCGGGATATTGGAGGATGAGCAAAGACTTTGACCTTGATATCTTTTATTTGATTTTATTTAGTTTCCTATTCCAACACAAGTCCAAATCAAGTGCGATAAATATTCAGTAAATAAGCCTAAGGCAGATTAACAACTCTTGTTGAGAAGACCACTTTGGTCTAGTTTAATATGTTTCGCTTCACCGTATTGAAACTGGGATCAGGTTACATCCTGTTTGCTTCCAAAGCTTTGAATAAGTAAAAGTTCCTCAGAGGCCTATGAGGCCCATGATAGCTTATCCCGGTTTCGGTAGCATCATCTCCTAGACAGGGCGCTAGTCTGTCGTAGGTTTACTTCCCTAGCGGAATAAGCCGGTACCCATTTCGCACCTGAATAGGAAGGGGAAAAATGGTGTAAAGTGTCTTCCCCGAGGACACAACAATGTCACCTCCCAGACTCGAATCCTGGACCCTTGGATGAAAAGTCCAACGCTCTAACCATGCGGCCACCGCAGTACCCTTAAAGCCTTGAATTAGCATAATTTATCTTCTAAGTATTAGTAGAAATATTATTGGAATTTTATGACCAAACGTTTGATATTATTTTGTTCACATGGAATTGGTAGCAGCTTCTTAATAACTCCAAGATCGTAGTTAACCCTGGCAGACTAAGAGACAGCGCCTTTACCTGTATGGCCCACAGTTCCCTGCCTTCCACAGAGGTTCCAATGACATGAAGTTTGGCCAGGTGTGGGTAGCTGTGGACCAGACCCTCCAGGTGGGCCCTCAAGGCCTCATGGTCGTAGTACTGGCTCGTATCAATGCCTGTGTCCCCTGGAGGCGTCAACACTTCACTGGCGTCAGTCAGGAGGAGGACGAGTGGGAGGGAAAGGAGGAGAGAGAGGCACTGCGCATATACACCCGTTATCCGCATCCTCTTAGACTGGAAGGAAAGGATGGGGGAAGGGTGAACAGGTGGTATACATTGAAACATGAAGAATAGCGTTTTGGTTTGAAAGTCAAGCAGGTAGTTTAATGTTTTATGTCAACTCGGGACTTGTAAGTCTGGTTTAAATTGACTTGAAAAAGACACGTATCATTCATCCAATTATTTCTCATGCAGCCAGTTAAAAATAATAGCAACTTCATAAATGTTCTAAAAACGTTCTCAGTGTAAATCTCGTTTGTTTCAGTTTCTCTGTGAAAAACAAAACAAAACAAACAAACTGGCTGCAGCAGATCTAAAGGAATCTTTTAGTTTGATATACCCAACAATGAACAGTCTACCGTTGTTTTAACTCAATCTATTAAAGGCCTGACGTATGTGCTGAATGGCTGTCCACAGAAACCCAACGCGGTGTAAGCAAGATTTTCTCATGAACGTGTAACAGTAGGTTTTATATCCAGGTGTATGGATTTTCCCCCATTGATCAGCTAGGTATGTATTCAAGTTGTCATGATGCATCTGTTTACTTTCGATAAAATCCTGTGTTTAAATCCGTGAAATGCACGCACACGACACACGCTACTGTTTCCCTTGTGCCGTCATACCATGTCTGTCTGGCTATCCGCTCTGAAGCTCGGGGCTGTCGTTCTGTGTTTGTCTGGCTGTCATCAAGACTTCACCACTGCTCACGTCCTGCAATGTATGGAGTATTGACACCAGGGACTTGCTGTAAGGGTCAGCACGCGAACCTCTCGCGCTACGTGACTGAAATACTTCAAACGAAAACAAGCCGTGGGAAGAAAACAGGTGATTGCACGCGGAGTGTTTTGTCCATGGTAACGTATCTGTGACCTCAAGACTAGTGCGGTCCATGGACATAATAATAATATGTCTCCTCGTCACGAACCGTTGCGCTAATGCATTTGCCAATTCTTCATTTTAACTCTATGAGTACCAGTGGCGATATATCTGTTTGTGAATACGAACACAAATTTGTTTTGATCTCCCGATATTGTAAAGCAGCTAGGAGTGTACATTGTAATACAACAAAGTACTCATTTCCTCTGACAGTTTAAGGGTGTAAGTCTTAGTAATTTGACGGTAGCAGGATTTAGATTAAATCACCGTGAATCGTTCAGAGTATCACAGACACCACCTGGTATAAATCAGTAAAATATCTGGTACCCAAAGATTCAACATACACCATTCACAACAGATTTTGTTTCCATGTACTGAACGCAGTGCCACTTTACAGCGTCACCCTCGGTGAGCAAACAAAGGCTGTATGTCTTCTTACCGTGTGTATTCAGAGATGTCTCGCCGGAAAGTGAAACACGAACGTATTATTGATTATGGTCACACGACTTTCATAAAAACCAATACGCCCCTGGCGTCTTATCCAAAGAAGACAACAATGCATGAGATATCAATCTTAGCATTATGCAATATATTGGATACCTGAATATACTTCTCTCATGGGTAACACACTGTGTTGTCATAATCATGGAAATGCCGCCGAATTGGAAAGTGAGAAAGTAAATAATTGCGTAAGTCACGTCAGTTTGCAGTCAGTAAGGCATTCACTTTTTTAGCACATGGGTCCTAGTTCGAGCCCCGTGAATGGCAGGTTTTTTTCTGCGAACTTATTGATCTTTATTCACCCCTGACTCCAACTGGGCAGTGCGCTGTCTGAATGCCGAGCTTTACTGGAGATGAGCTATCAAATCAAAGATCCCGTGTGTACGTTACGCACGTTAAAGATCCCTTGACAGTCTAAACTCGCACAAGAGTAGGCTAGTGCCGCTGTCCGGACAAAATTTCTAAATTTCAAAATTCTACTCATGAAAGTCTCACTCTATATCACTGCAGGTCAGACTAGTTCCAAACGTATTGACCATTATCTTTCCTTTGGAATAAAACTAGTGTGACCGAGAGAAGAACAGCGCCTCTGCACAAAGCGTTGTTTCTAATTAAGAGGCTGCCCAGGCAAAATCAGCGACATAGCTGCTTCGATCGTCGGTGAAAGACGAAAAGAACCATGGCAGCTTGCTAATAATTGTCGCGATATTGGAGTCGTGTGTGGTCAAAGCTGATTTAATCGTACTACTCAAACACAGACAAACTTGAAGCCGTTTGAAACCGTTGAGCTGATGGGTCAGCCCAAGAGTCCAGTCTGGATCAAAGGAAATCCTGATCAATACAAACAAAGTGTAACCACCTCTGTAGCGCTCAGGCAATTGCAGCCTGGTGAAAGCTAGGTCTGTATATAGACTGTATCAGTCGAAGCGACCTTTGAAGATTAACGATTCACTGGATCTGTGCAAATGGAGTTGGTGAAAACAAAGTGCTTTGTGTGTGAAGAATTGGGAAAAGATATGTTAGAGAGTGCAAACGTATCTGGTTTATTCTCTACTGTTGTTTATGAAAATCAGTGAGTGCTTCAGAGACGCTGAGAAAATAAGCTGCACTCTTCATGTGTCGAGGTAGACTTCTTAAAAAATAAACTCTCAAATAAACGACATACTACTCAACATCCTTGTTTCCAAGGATCAAAACACATAACAGACTAGTAATTTACTATGGCCGCCCTTACCACTACCAAATCCTTGCCTTCTAACATCCCCTGTTCTTCATGGTCAAACTGAAGTTAGAAAAGAAGAAATTGTCTTGTTCTTTTAAGGGAGGGGGGGGGAAGGAAAGGGCCGGACAGGCCAACCAGCAGTGGCGTATTTTATTTAGAATCAACCTATCTGCGAAGCTACCTTCATCATGGCGTCACCTGAATCTATGTAAACCCAAACTCTGTCTTCAATATAGTCTTCCATTTCAACTTATCTTTTGTCTCTGATACAGTAACCTATTTGAACCTATACTCTGGCTTCGGTTTGGCATCTGGTGAACCATGTGGACCTAGTAACCCTCTTTAACAAGTCGCCAGGTAAACCTACTGTGCCATATTTTGTTTTCAACTGAGAATGAACAGAGCTTATATTTCAAACCTACCTTCTTCGTTCAAGCTGATGCCAAGTATACACTTCTAAACTATGTCCTGCCTTTAAAAATCGTCAAAAAGGTACGAGATCCTATATTCATAATTCCATCGATAGAAAATTACTTCAACTTACCTATGCCTTTGCTTCCTCCACCAGCCTCTGTGATCGCTACTCCTGTGCCATTGTATGGCCTTTCAGTGGCCCAGACACTGAGATTCATTATACAGCCGCTGTGTTCACAGGCAACAGATGGATCTTCGATTAGCGACGTGATGAGGATGATTGCAGACAAGCTATTCCTTTTCCAAGTCATTATACTCTTTTGCGTTGGGAGAGTAGCATTGGAGTGTGGGTTATAATACATGTATTGTAGTACGGCTTCGCGAGACAAGAGGGGAAAAAGGTGTGTATGTGTTTGGGGGGTTGGGGGTGTACGCGGAAGAAAGAAAGTGAGAGTGGGCGGAGATAGAGAGATTAACAGGACGTGTAAAAGAAAGCAGTTCTGAGTATAGGAGTCACGGGTGAGTGATGGTGAGATTATGCCGTGCAATATTAAATAAATGTGCTCATATTTTCATGGCTGTTACCAAACTGGAACTTGCGTATCGGCATTACTATTTCCAAATATAAATAAACAAACACGCGTGCAAAAATAAAGATGTAATAAATGAATAAATAAATATATAAATTGATGAATCAATAAAAAATGAAGAAAGATAGAAAGAAGCAAATAAATAAAACAAAATAAATAAGAGAAGATTGTCTTCATCTTAATCCATGCTATTTAAAAATAACAGCACCGCATGACTAAAGATGCATCTGTCCAATAAGTGCAGTTGACGAACTAAATGACAAACATGCCTTATTATTCAACATCATATCAAAAGCGTTATCTTCATGGAATTACGCTTAATCCTAGAATCAGTAACTTTCTATTTCATAAAAAAGATCAACTTCCCACACTTCAGTTTTTTTCTCCTTATTCTCACGTACAATCCTCTTATCGAAATGTATAACTTCGGCCATCCTCCACGAGTAAAAATAATAACAAAACAACACAAACATAATCACCACGTCACCGCGTAGGCCATCTGTTGTGTACAATGTGCGTCCAACCTGCTGCGGTCATAGCACCTTTTGGGTGGAGTGGGAAAGACTTCAGCCACAAGTCTGCGCTCTGTCCATCAACTAAACAACACCGATTTTATTGTTGTCCCTACCCTCTAATCAACAACTAATGGATTTCTCAGCCCTGTATCACACGCGATCCCCTATATCCAGTATGTAGTGTGTATATATATGATATCATATTGTATTGCATTATATTATAAAAACAATTTTTTTTATTCAATTCCATTTTCTCCTCTTCATTTTTATTTTCTGTCAACTTCCTTTTTCCTTTCTTTTCGCGCTATGCTACCCTAGCATTTTCTTGTAGCTCTCTTCTTCCTAGTTGTTTATGTGTGTGTGTGTGTGTGTGTGTGTGTGTGTGTGTGTATGTGTGTGTGTGAGTGTGTGTGTGTGTGTGTGTGTGTGCATGTTGTGCCCTTGAAGACTTGAATGTCGTTACCTTTGGTCCCGTCTTGTAACGTCCATCTCGTGTGAAGCTCTCTTACTCTGTGATTCCCTTCTATTCTATTCTATTCTATTGTATTCTATTCTATTCTATTCTATACCCCGTTGTGGAGAAAATGGAAATAGGGGAATTAATGTAGTAGGACCCCTTCAGTCTTTGCAGACAATTGAAAATGCACCTGTTTTTCCTTCACACCTGAACAGTGCCTACCTGCTCCTGAATAGGAGAGAGAAGGTTGACGGAAAGACTCTTGTCAAAGAATAAACTGTTGAAACAAGTAACGTGGTGGTTTGTCTAAGAATCTGTTGTCTGAAGTGCATTCATTTACAAGTGAAACGCGTGACATATAAGCACAGACGTAATGGCATTGTATAAATTTAATACATCGTTGCGTGTAATGATATCACCTATATACAATGTTTGGCTTCCTTCCTCCAAGTAAAGTTCCTTCAAGGCCATGAGACCCATAGAGCCGTGAAGTATAACAGATGATTTTTACATCATCTCCTAGACAGGACGCTAGTCTGTCGTAGGTTTACTTTCCCACCAGAATATGCCCGTACCCAATTCGCACCTGGGTGGGGAGAGGGAAATGGTGTTAAGAGCACAACACGGTCACCTCCCGAATTTGAACCCTAGACCCTTTGATTAGGAGTCCAACGCTCTAACCATTCGGCAACCAACTTGTTTATAATGACACAAACACACACACACACACACACACACACACACACACACACACACAAACACACACACAAACAGCAAACACACACACACACACACACACACACAAAGAAAAGAAAACTGAAGCACAAGAAATTCCATATGCATCCAGTGTAACATCACTGCGCACTTTTGAACTTCAAACATTTATTTTCATCGAGTATTTAACCATGACTAGAATCTAGTCCCCAGCGTCCCGGCACTGTCTGTCCAGCTCTAGCCCGTCCTGTCACAGCAGTTCAAAGCTTGGACTCAGGTCTTCGGAGTAGGTCAGGTACAGCTGAGTGGGCCGGCTCTCTCGCACTGTGATGTTCTTGGACGCAGTGGGGTAGCTGGACGAAGGTTAAGAAGTGAAAAAGGGGTGAGTAGGATGATTTTAAGTCTATAATTGTGTGTGGGGGATGAGTGACAGGTATTTCATCACTTCTCCCCCTCTTGTTCAAATCCGAGTTTTCGTCTGTTTGTCTCTGTCTTTATTTCTCAGCTTTTCTCTTTCTCTGCATCGCTTTTGTCCTCCTTTTTTAATTCCACCTCCATTGCTCTGTCACTCTTTGTCCATTCCATGATTTGGGAGAGGGGGGGGGGTGTTGCTTTTAATTACGATTTATGACTTTGTGTCTGGATTGAGTCACAGGTTTTTGGGAAAAGGAAACGACTTTTCACTATGAACTCTTCCCTCTCTAGTTTGCCTCATAGTCTCTGTCTGTATGTTTGTCTGTCTTTATTTATGTTTTTCTCCCCTTCTCTTCAACGATTTCAATTCCACCCTCATCACTCTCTCGCTCTTTGTCCATTTCAGGCTTTTTTTCAGTGTGTACATCCTCTTTAATCAATCTTGTCCTGTTTCAAAATACGCCTTTACTTTTGCATCTCTCCTCCTTTCTCTTAGCCCCTCCCCCCTCTCTCTCTCTCTCTCTCTCTCTCAATCTCTCTCTCTCTCT
>JBDFRD010018884.1:0-11615 GCA_039654405.1 Bullina lineata | reverse complement strand
AGAAGAAAAGTTCACCCCCCCCCCCCCCCAAAAAAAAAAAAAAAAAAAAATTAAATAAAATTAAATAAAATTTTTTAAAAATCCAAACTGGCATGGAATCACGCTGCTGTTTGTGCATTCCACGATACGAAACGTGCAGGGTAATAAATTTCCTTAAAGGCCTATAATATGTCCTAAAGCGCCAGCGCTTATGTCGGTTTCAAGAACGTGAAGAGGAACAGATGATACTTAGTTGCATCCAAGATAGGATACTGTGTGTTTTAGTTTTACTTTTCTATCAGACAAAGCCGGCACGCAATTCACTTCTGAGAGGGAAAGGAAAGTGCATGTTACCGTACATGTCTTTCGCAAGGTTACAGCACGTTTGCCGTCAGGTCTAAGTCGCAGAACCTTTGGTTTGGGAGTCCAACGCTCAACCCATTCCACCACCACCACATAACAGCATTGTGTGAAAGTTATTCTAGAAAACCGTAAGTATGGAACCCACGACCCTCGGATTGGTACCTTAACGCTTTAACTATTCAACTGCCACACCACCGTAGGTTCAAGCGTTATTCTAGAAGGCAATAGAACAACTGGATTCTGTCATACGAAATGTTATACAAACACACCTGAGTCATAATTGGGTGGCAGACAACACCCCAACCCTGTTTCCCCTTTTTTTGTTTTCCTAATTTTTCACACTAGAACAGGTATGAGACAAGGCTGCTTAATGTTTGTTTTGCATTTATTTCATTAGATCGTGAATATCAGTGCTCGGGATAGGATTGGGTTCCATTGACTCCCATGAACTTGCTGGAAGATCTGGGCTTTGCGGGTGGGGTTAGTGACATCAGCTATAGTCAAAAACAGACAGACAAAACGCAGAGTGACAGCGCTAACATATGAAGCAGAGGAAAAAGAAACAAAGGCAAAACAAAACTGGTAACGCTTCACAGACAAGTTATTTGTAGCATCTCATAACTTTTCCAGGCGAAGCTGATGAGAATGTGAAATCCAAACTTACAAGGCATAGATCTACCCTGGTTTCAACTTCCATCGACCATATTATTTTCCAAAGCCCTCTGCACTAAAATCAAGATTCGCATTTCTAACTCCAACGACGAGTCCATCCAGTATGTTTCAAAAATTTAGAGTGGAGAATACCCACAAGCACAGCAGACAATCTGCGGTATTTTATCAATAGATGTCTGTGTATTATTCTTAATATCCAGCGGTGAGACATCTTAAAGGAGAAGCTGTGGGCAAAAGCCGAACAAGCATTTATGAATGAAGAGACCAGGAAGCTGAAACAGGTTTCATTCGGCCACCTCCAATTCTCCAGTACCATCTCAAAACGAAGGCATCCATAGAAGTAGAATGAAAAGTGAAAGACCAGGAATGACGAGGAGATGTAATAAGGATGAGACAAAACGTTGTTATTGGCCTCAGATTAATAAAAAACAAGATTGATCAGAACCTGGTCCAACAGAAAGACGAAGCAAGAAAAAAGAAAGAAAGAAGTCGGATCATCATCTGAATCATCATCATTGTTTTGGATTCACCGTAGTCAAAATCACTGTTGTCAGCTTTCTTACTTGTTCCACCCTATTTTTCCTCCTCATCACTTTCCCTTTCCTCTTCTCCTCTTTTTCTTTTCTTCTCCTCTCCAATAATATTCAATGTTGTTGACGTGTTAACGCGATGGTGTCGTTTGAGCTTTTAGAATGAGTGAAGTACAAGTAGTAATTTGTCTAATCAATCATGAGTTGCGCTTTGTTTGTTTCCTGGTTTCTCTGGCAGGTTCAATATCTCCTATGTGCAGACCGTTGCAGGTTTTGCTACAAAACTCCCTCTCTTAGAGCAGAGCATTACCATTGTCATATTTGGAATCTACTCATTTGGCTTGCTTAAGGCAGCATCAAAGATCACCACCTCTTTTCTTTCATAGGCCATCTTTTTAGTCATTCACAAGAGCAGAGCAGTCCAGGAACGCCATTTCCATTTCTGAGCATCGGCCGTCAAAGACATCTATATTATTCTGTCTAACAAGGCGTTTGTTATGTGATGTATCAGACAATCTGAACTCTTGATTCTATAGGCAACAGTGTGAAATGAGCCCGAATCTTTCGTAATTATTATTTGTCTTAATTATAATTCGCTTCAACCCGACATAATAAGTTATTGTTTTTCCTTTGTAATTCAACTTATGTAATGGTCATTCATCATCATCCTGGTTTTTATCTCGCTTCCTTGGTTGAATACCACTTTCCTCCAACAGTTGTCGTTAAGTGCCATAGCAGCACATTCATTGACGAGATTCCCATAGTCTTCTGCTATATTTATCGTCCAAGATCGTCTTCGTCTTCCTCGTTTCCTCTTTTTCCATTGAGCTTGCCCTCTAAGATTGTCTTTTGGGTGGTATTGCGACGTCTAATGTAGCCATGATATTTGAGTCGACGTTTCTTTATTGATGTTAGCAGGTTCATATCTCTTTGAGACCAACTTTTTCTAGTACTTTTGTGTTAGGCATTTTGTCATTATATCCTCGGAAATTCATTTTGTAATTTGTACTTGACGGGAGACTACAGACGGCCAAAGAAAAAGAGGTTGTCCCGTGGAAACTTGGAGGAGAACAGTGGAGAGGGAGATGAAGGAGAAGGGTTGGACTTGGAGCCGCTTAGAACGAGTTTCAGCCGATCGACATCAGTGGCGAGCTCTGGTGGAAGCCTTATGTGCTATTTAGTACAAAGAGGATTAGATAGATAGATAAATAAAGTGTCCCAAATTTGATCTGATTGTTTTGTGTTCAAGGATGCTGCAGCTATTTCGAAAGAAGTCGAGTGTCACTGCTTCCAACTGTCACCGGCTGACTCAAGGCCAGCTTGAACTGCCAGGAGACGTGGGCCATGGCGTGCACACGCAGTTTGAACCTGAGGGACGCACGGCGTTGAGGCTGACACAGTTTGTGTCCATGTACCTCCAGGTGAGTCCAAGTGGTGCCACTACTTCACTTGTAATCCTCCTCCCTCTCATCGTCTTATATTACAGCTAGCTGTGGCTGTTACAGCTATGTTTGCTGCTATTCTTGTTTTATTTTGTTCCTGATGGTGCTGAGGATGTCATTGATGTTCTTGCTTTTGTTCTCTTTATTGTTGTTATTGTCATTTTCACTGTCGTCTTGTCGTCGTTGTCGCAAGATGGCATTTGTCGGCTTGCTCGTTTAATAATTCCCCAGCCGTTTAATAATTCCCCAGATAGGACAATTCTGTGTCTTTTCTCAGGACAGAACGCTGCAAACGGCATGGCCAAGATTCTGGCAGTTTAACCATTTGACCAACACACGGCAGCAACGAATCTGAGAATCAGTCTATAAATATTGAATACAGTTAAATCTCAAACTTGCAAGGCAAAATCTTGAAACTAAACACGCCATTTCTGAACTGTCATGCACTGTTTTTTCATGTTTCAAACTTCAAAGTGCGCCAATGAAATATTGGGTTCGTCTCTTAACTTAAAAGGACGAAAAGTAAAAAAAAAAAGGTTTATTGTGTAATATATGATCATTTCTTTAAGAAAGCACTTTGTAGCACCACTTGTTTACATCAACTAGAACTCTAAGAATGTTTCCAAGTGACTTTGTTCAAAGAAATGTGATTATCTGCTACTTACTTTCACTCTCCCGATGTCCATCTCCACCAGAACGTGATGCCCGATGAAAACTTCGGAAACCTACGAGGCGGTGGCAGGCTGCATGAAGACATGATGTTTGGAGAAGTTCTAGCCAATGTTATGGGAAACAACAAGATCTACGCCGCTGGCATTTTCTTTGAAAGGTATGGTCCTGGGTACTGACGAACTGTGTCATGAAAAGTATTATGTTCAAGTATGTCTGTTAATATGAAAACAAGAATAAGCTAACAATATCAACAACACAGTAGCCACAACACGAACAAGAATATCAAATTTTGTACACTGTATATAAGTATTGTTTTCTCTAACAAATGAGGTGCAAATGAGACCTGCCAACGTCGCCCACTCATTTTTTTCGCACATTTTTACAAAAATGATACGAAACGTAAAAAGCGACAATGATGACTTTTGTTTACTGGAAATCCGAGAATTAATGTGCTTATCCTCAGATATGCGTTTGAAAACGAAGATGGAAATAAAAGAGAATTCTTTGGACCTTGGGCGTACCGCAAGAAGGGATCTTACTACGCCATGGATACAGCTGGCTTACCCTCGTACTACGTGGACCAGGACTGGTTTAGGAGAGCACGGGCAAGATTTGCCACAAATTTCTCGGGACTGCAACTTTACAAAGTGAAAGCTTTTGTCAGGTGAGAGGAAAAAGCGACACCATCAGAGTTTTGATGTATAAATAAATAAAAAGAAATCAATATGTGATTGAAGAAAGTACAATTTAAGGTTTTGATATTCTTATATTAGAGAAACGTGGGCATATGTTGTTGAAAGACATAGACAGAAAGATAAGGAGACGTTCCTCAGAATTTATACCTAAAAATGAAATAGTAAGGCTTGAAAAACTGGACGTGGAGTTTATTTCTCTATTTAGTTATCAACTGTAAGGAAACATTTCTCGAGTTGATAGAGGAAAAAATCCTTCCAATGAGAATGACATGCTTACACCTGGAAAGACGTCCTCAACATCAGAAAGAACATCATTCTGTCAAAGCGTTTGTCTGTCACTATCTTCTTTAAATCTTAGGAAGGATAAGAATTATGAAGGTGCCAACGCTGGAGCTTCTTATTAACGTCGGTGAGGTAATAATGTCTCTCAACATTCTTTGGAGATCACTGATAGTTTTGCCATTGGCTGGACGCTGTGTTCTACGCAAACGCTTTACTGTGACCTTTGCCTGCTTGTTATCCTTCAAAGCCACTCACCCTCTCGGTCTCTTCAGCTGACGCGATAATTATGAACCGGCACTTGAAAGCCCGCTTTTTAAGTACTCAGTCAGAATTATTCCATCCTGATCCCGCAATAGTGATGAATAGTTTTGCGATTCCTTTTGTGTTTGTGTTTCGTTTTTCCTTTGTTGTTTTAGATGTGAGTTGTATCATTCACTGAAAGCAAACTTAGTTTCTGTGTCAAATAGACGACGCACATGTTGGAAGAATTTGGGTTGCTCTTGGTAGAATAATTCCTGCAGTTCTTGACTGTGATTTACTTTGTCCTCCTTGTAATAACCCGTCAGTAGCTGGGGTAACCATCATGACAAATATCTCAATCCATCTGGAACTCAAAGCAGTGATTTCATTGCTAGCTCTCCTACAGATGTTGTTCTGTCAGCAAATATTGTTGCAATAGCATCTTCGGTCATAATTAAAACAGGACAATATTATAGAAGATCAACGACGTGATAAATTCAATTTGTTTCATATTATCAGTCGTTGCATGGTATCTTTGGCAAATAAATATCTACGCACACAGTGGACATTTTACACGAGGAGTGAAAAGCAGATGAATTCTTTCCATAGAAAGAGATGAACCAAAGTAATTTCGGATCTCATGTTACTTTTCCAACTTGTCAGAAAGAAAGTTTAGTCTGACTATCCAGAAACAATAGATTTTCGCACAAATCTTACTTGACTTAACTTAATCCTCTTCGTTCCCGGAGGAGCATAGGGCTGCAACCACTGCACGCCAACAAACGTGTCTCAAAGAACATTTTTTCAGCCGTATAAAGCCAACATCTTATTCGGAAAACCTCAGTGCTAAGAATGTTTTTATGTCTATTGCGTGTACGTTTCAAAACTCTAGTTTCAGTTGCTTCACTCTTTCAAATCTTAAAAAACAAAACAAAAAACAACAACAAAATAACGACACAAAATCCCAGTCCCCTCGTTAGCGTGCGTTAATGAAGGAAACAAACTCATGCAGAACAAACAAATACCTTATTAAAAGGGCACGAATGATTGCCAGTAGTGATCAACATCAAGCACGAGTAGAAATAAAGGGAAGCCTACCCGGTACGCATTTAAACTGGTTTCAAGTTAAAACAAATACGCAAGAAGAACGCTTTACAAAAAGAACGCATACAAGTGCAAATATTGATGCAAAACATTGGAGATGTTTTACGCCACACTACATTATTATATAACTCTAGTATGCAATATCTGAAACAAAAAAGAACGTAAACACGGGCATTTTAGCGTGAATATAGTTAATTTACTTTTAAAATAGAAAAAAAAGAAAAATAAACAAAGAAAGAAAAGAGTGAGAAGACTGAATCAATTTCTCGGACTTAAAGTAAACGACTGAGGCCTTACGGAGCGAAGTCTACAGCGATCGATGGCGCGTTTGTCCTGGAGCTTCCGTTCAAACCGCAGCCCGTGTTTTGTGCAACTTGTTTGAAGTTGCTGGTCGGGCTGGCGAATTAACTGAAATCCTTCGCTTCTCGAACTTGAATCCAATCGCCCTCTTGTTCAAGCACCGCCATTCCTCATCATTTCACAACCACAACTCACCAGCATTATGCTGAAAACCTAGGTTTTAGCTCCAGTTAGGTTGTTATACGAGTACTTTTCGAAAGGGAATCACAGCATCACGTATCTACATTCTTTCTCCAAATGTTTGTTTGTTTCTTATTTTTTATTCCAATATAACTGATTGAAATGGAGATAGAGAGAATCTGAAGCATCTGGTTCATGGCATTGTGCCCTCTGAGAATGCACGGCATGAATAAATTGATGGATGCAATACTAGTATATTCAAGTATATTGGGACTTCAATAAAAACTATACTTGTATTAAAATTAAGGCAATAGTCTTGCCACTGGAATGTATTTGAAATTATCTTATAACAAAACGCTAGCAATTGTGATTTACACCTTCAAGATGTATAAAATTCATGATATTTAACTTTCTCTATAACAGAGTGAGCAAAAAGAATGCTGGCTCTATGACAGAGTAAGAAAACAACGCTTTCCCACTCAACGTTGGTTTTCCAGTCAACTTGGTCAGACTTTAACTCTTTGGGGACCTTATATTTTATTGATTTACACCAGGTTGTTTCTGTGACGATTCACAGTGATTCAATGTAAATCTTGTTTACTGTCAAAGTAGTAACACTAACCCACATAAACTATCAGTGTTTATTTTCCACATGTGTCAGCCTACTGTATTAGAAAATTCATTACACTCCTGGCTGCTTTAAAATGTCGTAACCAAATTTGTTATCTTATTCATGAACCGATATATTGGCTATTGGTACTCAAAGGGTTAATATCACCCACGGGACAAGCCGCTTGGTGCAGATGCATCTTGATCGCATTCAGACACGCGGTCTCGAACCAACTGCACTGCTTCACCTGGGATGGAAGACTGCTTACCCGGCCTAAAATTGTAACAATTATACAAAGATGGTACAAAGGTTTCAAACTAAACATTGCGTTTTGTGGCAAAAACAATATAATGTAATGTTATGCACGAGTTTTATTTTTCTTGATCTTCCGCGTCAATTTTTTGTGAGACGTTCTATAATTATTTCAATAAAACAGATTACGAAACACATTTTTTCAGACACGTGACAATGCGTGATAAAACTATAATAAATCGTTTATTGAATATTGAAGTAAAGAATTCTCCATCTTGTGCATGCATGTTGACATAATAAATAATGAAACTGGAATAAAATTATAGTTGTGTGTTTGTTCACATACATTGGTAATCAGCCATCCTTGCAATTGAATTACTTTCCTTCACTTTTGTAATCTTAGAGTAGTGCAAACATTTTGCTTTTCTAATATTTTCGTGTAAGTACATTGCAAAGCAGAATTATTTTATTATTTTGTATTTCTTCTTCACTATAACAGGTCAGACATAAACGGGACGAGTTCCATCAAGCACGAATTTTATCCAATGGTCTACAGAGCTGCCACTTACTCCGTCGGCTACTGGACACGCCCTTACTTCCGGTGTGATGGCAACGTGAACACGTGGGTCATGACCTACGTGTCTCCATTTTTCGGAAGAGACGAGTTGAGAACGAGGCTTCAGTTCAGGTGTGCTGTGTGCTCTATAGTTTTTTTAGATGTTACTCCGTGTTTGTCTTTGCTATGTTTGAAACTGGACATTTGTGGGTGTGTTAAACATCTCTGGGAAAGCAGGTTTATAAAGTTATTCTAGGAATCAATAGAAAATTCATGATTTTCACATAGTATTTTGTCTAACCCTCTTTATAAACCATAATTATCTTGAAATGTGACGTTTGGCTGCTAAATGTCTGTAAGATCGGAAGAAATATTAATATGTACTGCCTCGTCTACTTTATAAGCACCCAGTCTGATGTAGTGGAATGCATTTGATCAAAATTAAAAACCAATAGAATACCTGTGAGATACCCACCTCCAGTATGAAAACAGAAGAAAAGCAAGGTAAAAAGTAAAGTTCCTTCAAGGCCATGAGACCCATAGAGCCGGAGCTTATCTCGGTTTCGGTAACGTGAAGCGGAACAGGTGATATTTACTTCATCTCCTAGACAGGACGCTAGTCTGTCGTAGGTTTTACTTCTTCAGCAGATTATGGCAGTACCCACAACTCGCACCTGGGTGGGGAGCGGAAAAATGGTGTAAAGTGTCTTTCCAAAGGACACAACACGGTCATCTCCCGGGTTCGAACCCTGGACCCCTCCATTATGAGTCCAACGCTCTAACCATTCGGCCACCGTGCCACCTTTAGACATTGAAGATAGCAGTTCTGAATATTTAATGTTAGCAATTTCTTACCGGTTTATGTTATGATATAGAAGGGCATACATTAGGATGGGTTATTCATGAAATGCAATTAATAACAATAAGGCAAATGTGTTCTCGTCCGTTTTTATAGAAATTTCTACAGAGCGGTCTAAAATACACAATTCCGCGTCTGTTTTCTTGTGCAGTTCGTGAGGTTCTTCAATCACACTGAGTGCCGAATAACAATCAGACAGCGTGATGCAGATAACGTTTTCCGCTTGATCCTCTCCGTTGTTGCTCCTGAACTAGCATATTTATGAACTTGGAATGAAGATGGCCTAAATCTTACTTCGATCGGGAAACAAGGAGTGAAAATCTTCTATTTTGGAGAGAATAGTTCACTGGCTGTTCAAATATTCGTTTTAATCGGCTTTGAAACGAGGAATGTGATAACCATTCCCAAGACGTATCTCTAGTCCCATAGAAATTCTAGACATAAATATAGCCTACGCATTAACGGATTACGCATTTTTCTGAAACAGGGTCTGTACAACAAAGAAAGCTGCTTGGTAAACACATAAACACAAATATAGCGATGAATGGCTGGAAATGAAAAAAAGCTTATAACAGCAAAGCTGAAAAGAAAATAGCAACATTTTCTCATTTATTTACAAATTCTGTGAAGCATGATACGACAGACATTAAGCTAGATCAGCCTCAGACAAGGTCGGATTAATTAAAAAGGTTATAACACAGAAGAAGAAACAATAAGCTTGTGATCGTAGGATTTCAGCAAATTTATTTCTGGGAATGTCATATAAATAAATAATGGAGATTCGTCATAGAGAATATTTTCTTTGCGACTTTTACATATCCCAAAGCTGCACCTAGTCTAACATTTTCCAGTTTTGCAAAACGAGTCTTTAAAACATTCCAAGGATGACAATTAGTAAAGAAAAGCCCATTCGAATTGTGAACCATTGAAATTTGTGTTTTCGTTGAACAAGTAAAACCCGGCACTCAAGTGACGCCTCACAAACGTCGGCAATATCAGACCTGCTAGCATCCAGGACTAGAAAACCGACGTTAAATAACCTACTTCAGTCAGTCAGTCGTCTCACAAAAAGGCGCGAATTACACCAGTACAAGCCAAGCAAAAGTAATGACAATTAAAACGGAGGAAGCGTTTACACAACCCTACGGCATACCTTGGCTTATCCTGTGTAATTCACGCCTTATATGCCTGTAGAAACAAAGGAGACTTCTTTCACTCGGCCTCTAATCTTCTTTTCTCACAGGGGAGTAGCGACAGTAGACGTGCCTTTGGACTTGCTAGAAATCAACCAGTGCCCCCAGCCTTTCCCCGTGGCCAATGCATTCAAGAACACAGCCAGATGCGACTTCTTCTCCACCCAGGTTGGCAGTTTTCATTATATTTTTTGCAATGAGTAAAAAGTAAAGTTCCTTCAAGGCCAAAAAGGCCCACAGAGCCGGAGTTTATCCCGGTTTCGGTAGCGTGAAGCGGAACAGATGATTTTTACTTCATCTCTAGTCTGTCGTAGGTTTACTTCCCCCGCTGAATATGTCGGTTCGAATATGTACCCAATTCGCACCAGGGTGGAGAGAGGAAAATGGTGTAAAGTGTCTTTCCCAAGGACACAACTCGGTCACCTCACGAATTCGAACCCTGAACCCTTGGATTAGGCGTCCAACGCTCTAACTATTCGGCCACCACGCCACTGTTTTTGCAATGAAGCACTACTTCTTTATTCCGATGTCTTGAACGCAAATACACTTGGTCAAACTTTGGTATGTTTTTAGAAAACGCCCATTTCAGTTTATGTTCTTTTACATGTTTTAAAATATTTACTTGGAGCAAGCGCTGGCTGTCACCATTTTTATTCTCTTGATGCTCCTCCGTGATTTCATTCTTTTCTTCCTCGTCGTTGTTCTCCGCCATCTTTCTCCTCCTCCACATCCTCCTCCACATCCTCCTCCTCGTCCTCCACCTCCTCCTCCTCCTCCTCCTCCTCCTCCTCCTCCTCCTCCTCATCATACGACATTCCGTTGCAGTGTGCACCAATAGCCGGCTTCCCGTTCCAGAGGGGAGTTTACGGCTGCAGGTGTAGGGTGGGCTTTGAGTACGCTCATTACGACGGCAAACAGTGGATCGAAGGCTCGCTGTTGGAACTGGAGTACGAGAAGAAAAGAGCCGGAGTGTTCAGCAGGTACGCGTTGTTATCATAGCGGCTTCGTGTACGGCCTGGCGAACCTGTAGGGCCAGGCAAGGATGTTTGGGGTAACCTTTAGTAGACGGTCCACGGCTGTGTGGATCACTGGAGCAGACTGGTACAAGTGCGAGGACGAAGGTCCTTCGGTACATTGGAGTTGATTTTGTTACCTAAGAGTACTAAGACCCGAAATCAATCTCACGATCAATCTCACGCTTACTCACTCACACACAAACACACACACAAACACATAGACACACGGACTTAGACACACACAGGCGCAGACACACACACACACACACACGCACACATACACACACAGACGGAGACACACGCACAAACATACACACAAACTCAGACACACAGACACACAGACGAAAAAAAAACATATACCCCCCCCCTCCCACACACACACAGATATAATCACACATTATTTCAGCTCACATAGATTTACGCTAGAAAGTTACACTGTGTCACCCCGATTTAAAGAAAATCTTGATTTTTTAATGCATGCACTTTTGGAAAATAGAAGCAATGAAACAGACAGAGAAAGAAAAGGAAAGGAAAAGATAGATGAGAGAGAGGAAAATGAAGAAACACGAAGAGAGAGAGTGAGCGACAGAAGAGAGAAAGAGAGAGAGAGAGAGAGAGAGAGAGAGAGAGAGAGAGAGAGAGAGAGAGAGAGAGAGAGAGTGAGAGAGAG
>JBDFRD010018883.1:0-27191 GCA_039654405.1 Bullina lineata | reverse complement strand
ATTATTTTATTTAACTTATTAGAGCAAATTCTAGTAGGCCCATTTAACGAGGTCACCTTTTGAGAATGGGTCATATATGAAGTTTTGTCACCCTTGCTTACCTGTGCCATAAAGCACATAAAACCTTCTATAACATCAGTGTAGTTGCGTATACCTGAAACAGGAAAAAAAAAAAAAAGGAAATTCATTTATCTGAAACCACTGGATTAAGCTAGAAAATTCACATATATGGGGTACCGGAGAAGGACTTTAATAGCTTCTAAATTATTATAACATATTAATTTCATGTCAGTAGCAACTCCTAGTCAGATCAATATAAGACTTATTCTTGCATTAGCCATTACCAAAAATAATACTAACTAGGTAACTCAGCAGTACTGTGCTTGACACTGGGCAAAATGCAAATCTGTGATAAGTGTATAAAAGAAAGCCTTTGTTGAAAATTGTCACTATCCATCAATTTTTGTAAAAATCCAGGATAATACACACCTAAGGCACATCAAGATCCATGCCGTTACATAAGGGAGCTTTCAATAGGGACAATGGTAAATCCAATATTCTCAGTCTATAAATAATATGGTTAACTAGATTTATATTGTGTTATTACCTACTCCCACAAAAAATATACCAAAATTTACACTGAACCAAGAATTTTTTCTCAATTCCATAAAAAAAATTGTGACTGTTAAAAAATGCAATATCTTAGCTGCTTCTAAAAGAACACAAGTAACAATATTTGCTGTATTTTATTTTCCTCTGAACAACGGCAATACAATGCATATAAATACTTGCATGATTTACTTTTTTTGCCAATAATATGTGAATAAGGGATGCAATCCTTACATTTGTATTCATATCCTTGCTTTACACAAATGTATACTTTTCAAAAGCTTTCTTAAGCCTTTCGCTCTTGACCACATTAACCACTTTCGGCTGAACCTAGCAGAAATGAATTTACTACACCAAAGAAATTTAGATGTTCTTACTCCTGGTCATTTAATATTAATGGTCAGGCTCTTTTTCTATAGCTTCCCTTTCAAAATGTTTTTCAATAAGTGACAGAGAAGGGGTCCCTACACTGTGTGCATTATGAAAACAGCAAAGAGTAGATAAAAGGCACTGATTCATATTGCCCCAGTCACCCAGTTGAAGATCCATTGTGAGGTTCCGAAACCTCTCTTCCCTTTCAGAAATATCCATTCAAACTTAGTAATATTGAAATGTTTATGTTTACTCACTTGCATCAAACATCTGTAAAGACCAGGAGCACATATTTTCAACAACTGCCTTGGAATGAGGGAGGAAATTTTCTTGCATGCCGAATATCAACAGCATCTGAAGAGAGAAAATGAATCCTCGGTTTTACAAAGTATAAGCCTACCCCAATACCTAAGTCAATACTTGGTTTACACTTAATTGTGATTAAGCTTCCTACTTCTTTAATCATGGAACATCCCACATCTCTTCTAGCCAGCAGCACATCTGACTCCAGCAAAATAACTTTTTGCTCTCATTAAATCAAGTCTTTTTTATAGAACTATTCAGGCCATTATATCTCATAAAATAAACCTTACAAGCTTTAATTGCTGCCTCAATAACGTTTTAGATGGATTTTAGATCAAATAATCAATTAACTTTGAAAAGAATGTCTGCCCATTCTCGCAGAAACAGGACTGTTTAATGCAGTTCAAAATTCAAAAATGTATCGGGAAAAGGTAATGCTTCAAATAATGAGGATGCCACAAGGCAAAACCACAGTATGTCGACAATTGCTGTCTTCAAAGCATAACAATGGCAATAAAAATTACATGGAGAGAGAAAAAAAGAGAGACTGAGAAAAGAAAAAGAAAATAAAGAAAAAAGAAAGTTTTGTCTTGTGGTGTCTTCATTATTTGAAGCATTACCTTTTCCTGATACATTTCTGAATTGCATTGTTTGCTTCTCGGCAGCCCCTATTTTACACCGACTTTTTAATCTTGTTCTCAAAAGTTTGTTTTATATTCACATCAAATTCCCGCTCATGCCATAATTGCACAGCGAAAAAAAAAGGCAGACAACTGGAAGCAGGAAAAGAAGATAACTATGTTGGTAACAAAGAATCATCACAAATACAAATTCTTATCAGATTAACTTACCTGTTTACACAGGTCAATAATGGCTGTGTTTGGACATCGCTGATACAGATTGATGACTAGTTGGGTTAGTTCGGCTGCCAGAGGTAAGAAGTCGTTGTCAAGCTTCTGGAGTGCCTTTTTGTACAGTTCACACACAGCCTGAAAAAAATAGTCCAGTTTTTCTTTTAAAAGTATTTACAAGGGCAATAGCAGTGGTGGAGAAATGCATCAGGCTGTCACGATCAAAACATGTGCATTTCAAGTTCAAGAAAATGTAACTTAAACAAAAATTTCACACTCACCTCAATAATACCCGTATCAAATATCCAACTGAAGGCTATTTTCTGTATGAACGGTGAGATCTTCTGTAATATCACAAATATCTGCAGATCGAAAGAAGATGTCATATATTTAAACAAAATAACAATGACAATTGATCGGCAGGACAGGACACTAAATTTTACTTCTTCTTAGGTTGTTTTTGATGACTGGCACTAAAGGTGAGTAACTATCTATAATGTGAAGTTTCAAGTCGCAAGCTGTAACCTTTATAAACAAGTGATGCTGCTCAGGAGTTAAGATATATGGAACCACAGCTCCTTCTTTCCAACCTGCACCTCCAGCCCCATATATAAAATGGGAGAAGGGGGTATCAAACTTCAATTGTGTCAAGGCTTCATTCAAAAAATATTACTTTTCATCCACTAAATACCTCAGAGATCTTAAACATTAAGCAACAAACAACATGTGCTTACAGGCTTTGGTTCTAAGCTAGCTTGCTGCTGTTTTTGCTGCTGCATTTGATGATGGTCCTGGTCATGTTCGTCTTCACCTCCTTCCAGTTCAGTGTCCAAGGCTCCAAAAAGCCAAGCAAAGATATTCACACTTGTGTGGACGTCAGCACGTATGGACGGACATGGCTGAAAGAAATATTACAGTTTAGCACTTAAAAGTAAAAAGTCTTTATTAAACACAATGCGCACTTCCTCAATAGTAAAGTAAAGTTCCTTCAAGGCCTACGAGGCCCATGGAGCCGGCGTTTACCCCGGTTTCTGCAGCGTGAAGTGGTACAGATGATTTCTACTTCATCTCCTAGACAGGGCGCTAGTCTGTCGTAGGTTTACTTCCCCAGCAGAATATGCCGGTACCCAATTCACACCTGGATGGGGAGAGGAAAAATGGTGTAAAGTGTCTATCCCCAGGACACAACACGGTCACCTACCGAATTCGAACTCTAGACCCTTGGATTAGGAGTCCAACGCGCCACCACACCCTTCCTTAACAATGAACAGTATTGTTACGACTGACAAGATTTCAAAATATTCTGTAGTTAGAAATGAAGCAGATTCAGCATGTTTTTCCACTTTATTATAATGTTTTTGGATTATCATTTCTAGAATACAGTTGAACCTGCCTGGGACGGAACCTTTCTAAGACAGAAACATATTTTCCCCCCTATGATTAATTCCTATATATTTGACCTGTATAAAATGGAAACCTGTCCAACGCGGAAACGGAAAGCAAAATGCTCTCCCAACTGAGCAAATCACCTGTGCAAGACGGAATTTACTAGCCCAAGGCTCCTTTTAAAACGATTGCCGAACGATGAAAAGTCTTACATTTTAATGACCGTGGACGAAAATCGTGGGAGAAAGACCACAGTCCCTTTGTGCCCCTCGCTGCTAGACCACTGGAGACATAAAATTATTCAATTGCCCTTGACTAATCACGAGTGTCGAGACCGTGTGATGTAAAACCAGAGGATCGTGGCCAGTGTAACTGAGCCTTTGATTTTTACCGACAGTAAAACAGGTCCATGGTCCCGTCGCCATTCGCTTGGTTTGCATCCGAAGAACCAATCACTGACTTCTTTGGGTTATTTAACGTCGGTTT
The DNA here is from genome assembly GCA_039654405.1 of Bullina lineata. Taxonomy (NCBI): domain Eukaryota; kingdom Metazoa; phylum Mollusca; class Gastropoda; family Bullinidae; genus Bullina; species Bullina lineata. Next base: position 23,184 of record JBDFRD010018883.1, on the reverse strand, counting down.
CCTGGTCCCGGATGCTTGCAGGTCTGATATCGTCGACGGATAACCAATCATCATTTACTCCTGGCTATTAAAGACTATGGCAGTCCCTGCCCACCCCCTTCCCTGCAATGGCCCTGACTAATCCGCCGGCGATATTGGACCTGCAGAAAACGTTTCCGTCTTGGGCAGGTTCAACTGTATGGTAAGATAATACAGTGGTTTCCGCCTAAGAGCCCGCTGCCTAAAAACCCAATCCGCCTAAGAGCCCATCATTCGTGTGAAATGGATTTTTTTCTATATAATTTATCAGCGTAAGAGGCCACTTTCAACTACAAAATGTGCCTCATAACATGGTCTTCTTACCCGACTGGTTTTGTTTTAGCAGCCGCCGCCTAAGCCACCAGAAATACTGTTAGCCACCCTGCTTCTGTTCTAGGGTTAGGCTGTAGCCATGGTGGAAAGCACAGCCCTTTCTTTTGGCCCTCTCCCCTCCATCCCCGTTTTGTTCCCCTAGGCCTATTTGCATTGATGCATTCGGCCTATTCGCTCTCATCACTCGAGGCGTGCCCATCCAGGTCCATCCCCTACCTGTATTTTAGACCAGTCATAATTGGCTAGATCTACACTTTGTTGTTGTGTCCCGCCCCTATTCTCCGACAGACACCTTCAGCATCTCCATCATCTTGACATCCTGTAACCCCACAACCCAGCTGCCATACTTCACATTATCATAATGAAACACCGCTCTTTGTTTTGATCTATGTAGTAGAAGCGGCATCTCAGCGAGGGATCAAAACCAAGATAGGTCTTTCAGATAGATTTATGGAAAGGAACTGTCAGCATCTTGCATTGTTTTGCGTAATACACAGGTAAAGTCCAGCAGAGAGTAAGTATGATTTTAATTGGTGTTTAAATTTCAAATAAGCGAACCACAGAGAGATTTGGCCGGTGATGACCCTCTACATTAATGCATTAGTGCCCCCTCACCTACCTGTATGTCAGACAGCGCTTGCAGATGCTGTACATGGGGAGAGATTATATTGTCCAGATACTGCATAATTTCTGTTGGCAACATGATGGACAAAACATGACCTATACTGGACATCAGCCGGAGTAGATCCCGGGACTGAGGAAGACATGGGGAAGAAATAATTTCATAGAAAGTAGAAGGTAACTTACCTTTATAATACTCCAATTAAATCTATACTTAAACCAATTTTCACAACAGCAAACCATAATTATATTATAATAATTGTGGTAAGAAAGGAGTAAAGCCTTAATTATATAATAACCCCGACACAACTACTTTTCCTACCTCTTAAAAACCTCTGATAAATTAAAAAAAAATATATGCCTGAAAAAGATATAACAGCACCTTATGTGCTTAGATATTTATTGCATAGGCCTACTTTATACATACAAACTTGTATGTGATGTTGAAATATAAGTGGCTCATACTTTCATCCTTACCTTTAAAGCTTTTGACTTCAGAGATGCCTGAAGAAAGACAACCAGAAGGATAAACTTAAAATGACATTTTTCTTTTAGAAATCAGTATAAAAACATTTCTGAAATATTTTCCTTAAAAAAATATGTATTAAAAAACAGTATTTACAAAAACAAGTGCAGAGGCTCATTCTCCAAACAGCATAATACAGGTAGATAACTAAATTTAACATTTTATAGCGTTGTCTTTCAATAGGAGCAATAAATACCATGAAATCGACATTGTTTTTGTTTGAAAACATCTTAGTTCTTAGTAACACAAAGATGTACTCCTGTGTAACATCAGTTAATGACTTTCCTTCACTTAAGAAATACGACACCGCTTCGTCATTGCTTGGGGAATTAAAAAAAAAACATTTGCAAGCGCACTTGTAAATCATAAAGAGAGTTGACTGCGGCAGCGGAGGGTTAAAATAGACCACTGGATTTATCCAAGACGCGTTTGGTGTGAAATGGTGCTTCACTGCAGAATGATGTCGGGGGGAATGCACAAAATGAAACGAAAATATTAGGCCTTAAAAAGGTAAAATTATTTTGCTTTATTTCACAATTTTAAGTGTGCCCATGCCTGAGAACGCATGTCAGTGAATATATCCATGATTTTTTCAGAATTATTGGTTTATGCGTTTAACAGAACCCAAGCGTTACACATCGTAAACTTACTCTTATTATAGTTTGATAAATTCAAACCGTCCTGATGCATACTAAAAAAAAACAAAAAAAAACTACATCATACAGGTGGTACAATTTCTAAATTATAAATAATGAACTAAAACGTATAAACTATATTCACATGCAAACATGACTAATGTGCAGAAACATGTTCAATAGTTTTGAATAAACTAGATTAAGTTTAAGACTGGTGACAAACATTACCTGACAAGCTTCCAGGATCTGGTATGCATATGGCTGGATGTTGGACAGGTTCTCTGCTGTAATATCTTTGAGGGCTATGGTGGCAGCTGTGCCTACCAGAGGATTGCTAATACCCTGAAGCACTAGAGGGAGAACATAGCTTAGCGTCTCTGGATGAAACTGCATCCACTCAGCAAATGAACCTGCAAGGCAAGAAAGGAGAAAGAATTACACAAATGACAAACATCCCCAATATTGAAGTTTGCTTATAAAGAGATTATAAGTTCTTCAAAATGACATTGATTGATCAAAAACTTCAATTTTTTTCAGTTGATTTTGCCAAGAACAATTACATTTCCATGATGTGCATACCACACTTAAGCTGTACTATAAATCACAAAGATTATTGCCTTCTCTGCTCACAATAAGGACAGATTTAAAAAGAAATGTTTTAGCATCACATATAAACACTGAATCAAAAGAGACTTCAACTTCAGTTTACACACACAATTCCTTTTTTTTAAATTTTCTGACATTTCCAATGTAATGATATTCAAAATTTCAAATTTTTGTTTACAGGTAGACAAAATCAATATTTAATTTTTTCTGAAAGTGATTTCTACCAGACAAGCAAGTCCCAGTATGTAATATTACAACTGTCTAATCATGCATGCCCCAACATGCATGTGCATACTAAACACACATACATTTACATACCTATCATGGTAAGAGCAGTGGATATCTGCAGAGTGTTGGAAAACGGAATCTCTCGCAAGTAGGAAAACAGCTTGGGGATGTACATCTTCTCATCACTTGGCACACTTTCAGAGACGGAGGAGAACACAAACAAAATGGCCTCCGCTATCTGGGTGGAGTATAATTACACACATTGTAATGACACAGCTGAGAAGTTTCCAATTAATTTAGTACAATTACAGTCTTAGAGAGTTCAGTTGTATAAATACTAGTATTTCTTTTTTTTGTCTTTTATTATTTGGTCATTAACATATTTTAATGTAATCTAAATGGAAGAATTTTTTTTCTTTTAAATGCAAGAAAAATATATCCGAAATACTCACCATTTTTCTAATTACCCTCAGGTACATATAATGCAAATACCTCTTTTTTCACTGTTTACAGCCTGTCTTGGCATGAAAAAATATCCTATTATTACAATGAGATATTGCCAATACTTACTATCACATCGTTACATGGACTTAGAAATGTAACTAAAAAAAAAAAAGGTTTTGGGCCATAGGAAATCATTTTAAGTGCCTCTAGATAGATAGACTCCCAAACTTCTGAGTCAATTAATTTGACCCTACAAACATACATTATTAACTCCACAATTTATAAATGTACCTCAAATAAATATACAAAGTATTTAACAGTTTTAGTCCCCTTTTCAAGACAAAAATACAGTTTAAAACATAACTGCAAGACTAACCTGCCAATCCTGGGTCATTTGTTTGCTGCTTTCCACCCAGGTGAGAAGACAGGTAACCAGGTGAGACAATAATTCTTCCCCAAGAATACTATAAGAGTACATCTGTTGGACATGGACAATGAACAGAAAGGAAGAATTAGAAATCTGTGAAAAGCACTTGAAATCACTGGCTAAAGAAAGCACCAAATTTTGAGAAATGGATAATTTATCACAGAAAAATAATGCTAACGCATTAAAGTATCTTCATGCAGAGATACATTCAGCGAGCACTTATACACTTCACAAGAATTTAAATGCCTGCTCCCACTTTAATTACATGTAGAAACTCCCAACCTTTGCAACAATCTACCCGCAGATAAATCTTATGAAAAAAAAAAAGTTGTTCAAATCTGATTACAATCAAAGAAATATACTTTGTAAGTTTCACTTAACATTAGAAAAACACATGGCACAGAAATAAACATACCAAAGTGTCTCCTATATCCTGTCTATAGCACCGAAACTGCTCTTTTTCCTCTGAAACAAATAAACCAAACACATGAATGTCAAAGATCAAACAGTAACTTCACATAGGACATCAACAATAACAAATCCTCTAAAACTCATCTCATTGCAGTCTCTTTGGGTCAGAACTGTTCTTTTTCCTCCCAATTAATCTGTTATAAAACAATGAGAAGACTTTACAACAGCAGCCCTTACCAAGAGACCATGAGGCATAATCGTCATCTGGTGGATGCCGAGCCTTGACCAGTAACACATTGATAAGTGAGAAAAAAACAGGCTTGAACACATCCATCAATGGACTAAAATCCTCCTCAGAAATCATTGTCAGTTCATCCTGGTGAGAAACGTCAGTTGAGAAGAATCGTTCAATAGAGTCATTAATCTTTTGAACTAGGGTTTTAGGTACATGTGGTTAAGTGGGAATATATGTTCTGATTTTTGTATATATATATTCTTATTTTACATTTGGTTACCTGTATATACCAACACAACTGCTACTAATAATCTTATACCTATGTTGGCTATTCTGGGAAAACAGTAACTATCTGCTTCATTCATTTAATATTTAGTTATCTTTGGTTATACAATGTAATAGTCATAACCATCTGATATAGTACAATTAATTTTGAAATTTTACATCAACACCTCTTTCGGCACTTCCTTAAACAGAGAGAAAATAATGAATTCACAAAAACTGTCCAAGAAGCCAGAAAAGATTTGGATGTCCAATTTCTTTATTATTTACTTAATATCATATGCACACTACACACACTTCTTTCTCTGACCAGTTGTGTGAATTAGGGCTACAAATAATAAGTAAAGAAAGCAAGCCAAAGACCAGAACAAATTTGAAATACTTAACATCCACAAATTTACACGTAAAATTATATAACACAGCGAACAGCAAGCAATTTTATGTGAACACATAAGAGTTATAAGGGTAGGTTTTAAGCTGCCACATACAAAACTAAAGTCTGTTCCAGAACTCTTGATTGGCATGTTAAGTAAACAGTTCTGAATGATTAAATAGAGAATTGCAAAGAATATGAAAGAAAACAAAAAATCCAAAAGAGTTGGGCCTTCCTATGCCTTTGACACCAGAACTATGACCTACTTGTAGCAAGTACCAGAAGGTGAATGTCTGATCACTGCAGCTTTCATCCACAGGGAAATGACCAGGAAGGGCTGTACAGGCCTACAAGAAACAAGTTTTACATTCATACTTTTCGTTAACAATGTTACATTTAAAACAATGTTCACTCAGGTTCTACTCTACATTTCTATGAATCAGACAAATCTAGAAACAAAATGTAGTGAAATGGTAAAGGTTGATAGAAAACGGGACATTTCAAAACGAAACAAGGTAATTGTTTGTTTGAAAACAAAACAACATACAAAAGAACCAATTTCATGGTTGATCTAAGTTGAATAAAACAACACATTGAAATTATGACAATGGTTTTAATACCACACCCACAAAACATTGCCACAAATAAAGATATGAGAAACAAATGAAATAGACTATCAAAATAGAGATACATTCATGAACAAGTACACTTCTCTCCATCATTAAGTCAGAGATACATTCATGAACAAGTACACGTCTCTCCATCATTAAGTCAGAGACACATTCATGAACAAGTCCACTTCTCTCCATCATTAAGTCAGAGACACATTCATGAACAAGTACACTTCTCTCCATCATAAAGTCAGAGACACATTCATGAACAAGTACACTTCTCTCCATCATTAAGTCAGAGATACATTCATGAACAAGTACACTTCTCTCCATCATTAAGTCAGAGACACATTCATGAACAAGTACACTTCTCTCCTCCAGTTGGGAAAAACCTTCATGAATCAACACAAGCAAGAAGGGACATCCGATAACAGGCTTCATAATAATAATAAAAAAAAGAACAAACATACATTCTGCATTTGTATCTCAGAAGTCTCAATCTTCAAATGACCTGTTTGCTAAGAAACTCACCAGGATCATGCGTAGAAGAGACATGGCATTTTGTTTGACTTCCTCTGGGCCGAGAACAGACTCCACGATCAGTTTTGTGTGGTTTTCTGACAGGGACACTATCACTCGACACAGACCTTCACAAGATTCCTGAGAAAATACATTGCATGTAATGGGTTTTTTTTCCCTCTCTTAATTTTTAAAGTCAAATATGCCATTACATATTCAATGTACACGTGTATACCTCACTTTTTGAGCATTGCAATTGTCAAACCAGATTATTAAAATGGCTATGTGGACATCGATAAATTAGATGATACTGGATAATAAAGGTATAAAAAAATTAAAAAGCTAACTGATTGCTTCCAAACATTCACACTTATGAAATTCTTTAGTTATTTTTTGGGTGCGTGAAAAATGTGGGTTTTTTGCATGTTTTAAGTTATGCATTTTCTTTTATTTTAATCCAGGCAATAAAACTAAATTTCTACAGAAATTGAACCACACAACAAAAACCAGCAAGAAAAAAGCCAGAACATTTCGATATTTCTAAAAAGACCTCACTGTACTCTGACCTTGTCTTCATCTTGTAATGCCTTGGAAAACATCTCCTGAAGAGCAAGCACTTCAGAAAGAATTCTCTGGATTGTGACTGGGTATCTGTGGGGAGAAACAAGTGGAGCACTCGAGGGATTAAGGTGATCAGACCAGCAAAGGTGAAAAGAATTCTCTCAAATAAGTCATTAGCTATTTTTCAGCAAAATGGAAGTAGTTGACAATACTGATACCTTGACCAGAAAAGAAAAAAAAATAACATAAGTATAAGAGTATGGAGCAATCAGCTTGCAAATGTATCTTTTTCGAGGAAAAAAAAAAGAACCAATTTCAAAGCATTACTGATTTACCAACAGGAAGACACCACGAGAAACAACTTAGGAGTACAACACATAAGATTAAAGCAAAGTAGCAAACACAACCAAATGAAACTATTCCGTAAAAATACACAAAGACAAACCAACGTTCGTCATTACTGTCGTTGGTTTGTCTTTCTGTATTTTTACGGGACAGCTTCATTTGGTTGTGTTTGCTACTTTGCATTTTTCAGCTTCCCTGCAGCTTTCAATCACTTTGTTTGCAACACATAATATTACAAAATCTCCCTGTGTGAAAGCAACCTTGATAACTTACTTCTTTATTTAATACATTTTCCTTTAAATACACCAATACATCGTTTTTCATAGCCTTGTACTATATATAGCCTTGAATATGCAATAGTTGTCAAATTGAACAATGTGAGTGACCATGTTAGAAAGTAACATAACATGTTTACACTGAAAGCACTCACTTGTAAGCTTCGGGGTGGCTGAATACACTGACTAAACTATCACAGGCAATATCAAAGAGCTGGGGATTTTTGAGTGAGCGGAACACCTGAAAAATGGGGGGAAAAAGGGACACTTTATTACATATATAATGATCTTAGTGGTACAGAACTGAAAATATCTTTATCTTTTTGCATATTTTCCATTTCCTAGGAAAAAACGTTTTTAGGTCAAAAGATCACAGACACTTTATTACTTCAACCAGACGTGATGGAGCTCTATCAAATTCAAAGCAGACTTTCCTAACCTTTGTTTCACTGATTCTTTTTCAGAAAATTTTGTTAGATACTTAATTCACTTCTGATTATTTTCTCCAGGTGTCATTTCTTATGCTTCATAAAGTATTGTTGTCTTTGATGCTGGTACATACACAAAATATTTTAACTCTCACACTCCATCATTCATAGTTTCTGTAATGATGACCGAGTGCACTAATTTCCCAAGATTCAAATGAACTTCGACATGCTTACGTACATTTTTTGTTTCATTGTCTTGAGCTTCGATTGAAATATTCTCTATCTGAAAGAACTTACACTTCTGTCAATTAAACTACTACATGAAAAAATGTGAAGAATTTTAATTTGCACTATCTTTTTTTTTTCTTTCTAAGAGACCCTTGCAATCTTGACCATACTTTTTTTTTTTAAGTTTAGAAAAAAGAAACTTGGCATTCTTAATCAAGGACATTTCACAAAAAAATGTAGTTTGTGTAGATGGTTTTAATATACAACCCTTGTTGCATATCTAGCAACAAGAAAATAATTCTGAAAAACATCAAATCAATCTTCTGACCTTATAACATGCCTTATGTCTTTGAATTGAGAGATCTCCCAGAGTGAGACAGACTGCATTACCACTCAGCTCACCAAAGGCATGAACTGCGCTAAAGTGGAACTGCAGATAGAGCTAAGTGGAACTGCAGATAGAACTAAAGTGAAACTGCAGATAGAGCTAAAGTGAAACTGCAGATAGAGCTAAAGTGAAACTGCAGATAGAGCTAAAGTGGAACTGCAGATAGAGCTAAGTGGAACTGCAGATAGAGCTAAAGTGGAACTGCAGATAGAGCTAAAGTGGAACTGCAGATAGAGCTAAAGTGGAACTGCAGATAGAGCTAAAGTGAAACTGCAGATAGAGCTAAAGTGGAACTGCAGATAGAGCTAAAGTGGAACTGCGGATAGAGCTAAAGTGGAACTGCAGATAGAGCTAAAGTGGAACTGCGGACAGAGCTAACATACCTGCTGTATAATAGGCTCTGCTCTATCCATGGCTAATCCAAAATCCACCCAGCGGGAAAAAGCTTTCAGAGACAGTTGGTACACCTCCAGTGGAGATTCTTCTGTCAGCAATGACTGAAGCAGTGGAAGCACTGTGGGAGATAAAAATGCACCTCTTGCAATGCTGAATTTGCTCGCAATTAAAAAAAACAGACTTACTGAGATGCTTTTCTGTTTCCCTGATCTGAAAGAGCTTGACATAGACCACCAACAAGTTAACTTTCATATTGTATTAACATCAATGTGACTAATGGATAAAATCTGTAGATTCTGTCATCTTAATAAAAAGGCTTACTAAATTTCACAAATTTAATCAAAATCTGATAACTGGAATGATGTACTTAGTTTGCCAGTCACTGTAAACCAAGATCTGAGTCCTCATCAGGACATCTATGACATTTATTTCTGGCTCCCTATCACTAGTGGTATAAAATAATAAACTCAATATCCATCATGAAAAGAAAATAATATCTGTTAAAAGAAGTTTGTTGATAAATGGCTGCTTTAATAAAGTCCATTCATACACGAACAATTGGTTGAGCTGTGGGCCTATAAACGTTCATTTGAATTTAGAACATACAAACTATTCTTATGATTAAAATTAACATTTGAATGCTAAATAGCAAAATCCTGCATAAAAATACACTGACTGGTACAGTCTGCACAGCTATGAAGCCATCCTACTGATTTTCCTTCTTTCTAAGGAGTGTAGATTTACTTGCCATACTTAGCTCCTACTTCAAGTATTTCTGGTGGCACATGGTGACCACTCATTTGCTGATGCCAGTCCTAACTTCTAAACATTGATTATTTATTGACCTCAAAGAAAGAATGACATTTTTCCAACAAAAACTATTTTGTATGGGCACATATGGAAGTCCTGAGAACAACTCAAGTAGAAGGGTGGAAAGTTGAAGGACTGCTCAGTTTATAATTAATTCATTAGGGCATCTATACAAAGAAAGCAATTCAAAACAGTTGGGTGCTGTTACTGAGGACTACTTAAAAGATTTACATTGTATCTACTACACCACTTTCCACATCAACACTACACAATTAAGCAAGAACACTGAGAATATTTTGTCTCCTTCAGATGTTAAACTAATAATTGTATGTCTAGTGGGTACAGACTTTACAGTCACACTACATAAAAAAAGCAGATAAAAGTAACATTTCTACTTAAGAAAAACCCATCACAAAGCTAAATTTAGTCCAGTACCAATGAAAAAAATAATAATTATAAAACAGGACTACATTTAAGTAACGATTAAATGTAATCAACAAACAAAAGTAAACGCCAAGATAAGAATGGGCTAGCAAAGTGAAGTCAAATAAATACTTGTAGCCAAGAGAAAAACTAAGCAAGGAAAATGGCATCTTATGTGCATTATCACAAATGAAGTTTAACTTTATAGTACCTTATAGAAACAATTATATTTTCTGTGTTGCTTTGTAAATAAACAAATATTGTGAATAAGTATATGATATAATCTGACACTGCATCTGTAAAGCCAAAATGTCCATTGGTTTGATGTCCTTTAGCAGGAAAGTACAAGTGGACTTCCATTCCAAAAGATGATTATACATATTAAAGAGAAGTAATCTTTAAAGAAAAAGAGGAAGTAAGAATGGATGACATAATGACAGAAATGGATGGAGAGAGCAACACAGACAAAATTACAAAATGAGAGAAAACAAGATAGAGATAGAAAGAAAGATAGAGATTTACCATGGTCTAGGCCTTTGTTGAGCTCTTGCCTTAGCACAGTTCTACGATGGTGAGAAAGGTTGGTGCTGAAAAACTAAACAGAAATGTGGAATGGGGTAAGGGGGTGTAGGAGACGAGGAAACAAAACTGATAACAAGAGGAGAATCTGTCTATGACAAGCACAAACATTACCAGCGTTTTTTTTTGTAGATTTTTTTTCATGCTCATTATTTATTCGTGTTGTATTTCATCTTATGGCTTCCTGGCTGTGACAACTACAGAACATACCAACCCATTCTAACATATTTACCTAACTGGAGTTACTACAATATGTAATACTCAGGGTACTGGGGACAGAACGTTTTGTGCCTTTTACTCTCATGCTGCTACAAGAGTTAACAAAGTTTTTATTTTTAGTCAAAAATGAAAGCAGCTAAATGACGCTCTCTTTGAGTACTTTAAGCTTTTCTTCTGTAACACACAAAATTTTAGAGGATTAACGGTATTCTCATCCTTTGAAAAGAAGGCATATAAAAATAGCTTCAAGACCACCTTAACTTATGTCAGAAAGAACTTTAAAAACAAATGGCATCCACCAAAAACAACAAATCAAAAACGACTTTACAGTATTAGCAACAGCGCAGACCTATTGTTATAGATGGTTTTTGCTACTAGCATACAACTTATTATGATTTAAGCCATGGTTAAAAGAGAATAAAATGTCTTTGAAGAAAAAGAGGACTTTTTTCCACTTTTTAAAACCCTTTCAAAAGTTTATATATAGTACAAGTACACCATCAAATAAACTGTGTGAACAGGCACACAAACAAAAAATAATACTATTACAAGAAATCTACCCCTAAAATTGCACAATCCATTACCACAAGAAAAAGTGGCAAAAGCCAATATCAAGTAGGCATGCAACACAAAAACCATATCATTTTCTTAGCAACGAAATCAACATCAAACAAAATACCCATTTAAAAAAATTGGAACTCTGCAACCTAATGCATTATGAAACATATGATTTGCACCATCAAAACCCCCAACAGAATAAGCACAAAACTACAGATTTTCCCTTAGAAAATGGACAAATATACAGGGGGCGCAAAAGTAGATATACAGTACTGAAAAAGAAAACACGCACAAATGCTTATTTCATTATTATAGAAAGATATCATTATTACTACTACTAATATATCAATCCCTCAAATATTTGAATTGCATGTTCTCTGTATCCACACATTCCTCTTGTCGAGAGCAGACACTCATACACACTGGCACAAGGTCTTTATCAGTATCAATTTCCTGACAAGCCTTCCAGACATGATTAATGTATTATAATGATAATGAAAATATTAAAAATCATTCTGATGAATTCAGTGTTTCTACTGATTTTAATGAATTGACTATTATAGCATTGATTTGGTACTTACTTGATGTATATAATGATTTTAAAGATTAATAATAAAACAATGATCTATATTTACTGTATACCCCATTTTGCACCCTACTGTACTTGTAAAAGGATAATTAAACTTGAAAGTGTCACTAATTCTCATTTCAGCCCCTCTTTCGTTTCAAAGCCTTCACTATAAAACATAAAATGTATGGCTTGAACAAAAGGATTTGTTTAATGCAACTTTAAAATATGAGAGACAAAGAAGGGTTTTATAATAGTATCTCTTCTACCAAAGACTCACAGGCTTTACATCAGCAAGTCCCTCAGTTGCTCTCAACATGAGGAAATTTTCCACATGGAGTACATTAGAACTGCCATTGTTATGAGTGCTTTATACTGTTGTACAAACAAGATATTTCCTTTTATAACTAGGTACCAGTTTACAGATTGAAGGGCTATAACAATTTTGTTTCTTTCTAAGAAAGCAACATTAGTCAGGATTTAAACTGAGGAACCTAAACTGCAAATCAAACAAGTTTAGCCACAAAAAGTATGGAGTCCATGTCTTCCACAAGTTCTACAGTTTCTTAAACTCATCACCAAGCAATCAGACAGGATCCATTCCTCAGAAAATATACCAAGGGTCAAATCAAAATTTTTCACTTTACATTATCGTGGGCTCTAATAATCCCACCCACAAAGCATATGATACTGACAGGAAGTTCATTTCAATAGTCTCCACTTCCTACTTCTAGATACAAGGATATAATTTATATGAACAAAAAAGGCATCTAAGGCATCAAATACTCAATTTCCCATACACAAATAAAACAAGATTATTTCTCAAATAAGTAAACATACACTCCTAGCTACAAAACCAGTTAAGAGGCAAGGAAAGCAGAAAGGGAACTCTTCCTAATAGACAGCTTTGTTGGTCACTATGCCCAACAATCTATATTACCTCCCATAGACTTAAAAAAAAAGGTGTATTACATCAACAAAATTGTTCAGCGCTGCTTCATTTATTTAACACATGACTTCTGTGCCCTGCGCTTAGGAATGTCCAGAAGAGCAAAAAAAACCTTACTGCAATTCTACTGGTGCAAAGAGATGAGGTTGGGAAGAACGATTTTACAGAAAGGAATAAAACTTACTTCCTCTGGCAGGACTATCAGTACTTCCAGGAGAATTTGACAGCGACCCATGCTCTGAAATAAACAGATGAAAAATGGTCTCACAACTTCAAAACAAATATAGTTTTTATTAACATCTGTGTTACGCACAATGAGAGTAGGAATTTAATGGATGATAAATACATTTGTCTATTAAAGAAACAGAACCGTTGGGGAACACTGTTCAATGAAAACATTTCACCCTCCAATATCTCAACAATTTTTTTATTCTAATTAGGTAACAACAAATATGTAGAAATTATCACCATCAATGCCAAAACTATTCTGTCGGTGTTTTTTTTTCTTTAGCTAAAAAATCAGTCAAAACATGGGGACAAATTAATAAGCCCCAATGATACAAACACCGAAGGGTAATGACAAATGCTACACGACAGTGGTACAATGTAGGAATTTAAAATTCGAAAAAATACAAACTTTATGAAAAGTTGTTTGCATTTCATTCATTTATCGATAACTTTAAAAAACAAACAGAAATTATGATTTGAAATTAAGCACATATAAAGTGACAACTTTGCAAAAAGACACCACACTTGTATTGACAAGAACAAACTGCAACCATGAAATTCAGAAAAATAATTTTCACTAACACATATGCCTTACCAACAAACATAAAACTACTTATAAAAATTTGTTTGTATTCATCTTCTGGTTCATATTTCACTATTAATAAACCTTGATGAATATTAATTTGTGTTAAATTGAGGTATTAGAAGTATCCTGAAAAATCTTTCAACAAAACTGATCTAAAATTAAATTCTTGCAAAACTGATAAACAATTCACCATAATATAAATGCAAGTCATTTGCACTAAGCTTACAGGCAAAGAAGCGAAACCATCTTGTTGGAATGTGGCGATGAGGTTTGGAATAGCATCAGGCCATTGTTCTGGTAATAACTGCAGAATCAGTGCTGACAACTGTAATACAAGTATGAGGTACAAATATTTTGATAAGTGAACGCAAAATTATGTTCATAATTCTCTTAGCTATGTGAATGAGAAATACGTATATATATATATATATATATTTTTCATCTTTCTCAAAAAAGGAAAAAAAAAAATATGAAAAGGATTTTTGTTCATGGAATATGAAATCGTACATACCCCGACACACAATCGGGTCAAAATGACCTTCGGGCCTGAGGCAAACTGTATGATAGTTTCCAACAGTTTGGATTTCAGAGACTCAAACTGCTCTTGTGGGATCTCATGCCTGAAACAAATTGGGTCCAACAAGTTGTCGAATTAGAAAACAAATTGAATTAATTTCTTTGATGGGTTATTTACATTTTCATTACAAAACTGATAAAACACAACATTTACTCTTTTAAATTCCCTATAAAACAAGTATTTTAAAAATTGACGTTTGTCAATTTATTTCTCATCTCTACGTTTTTTGTTGCCGATTACATATTGCAGACACTATTCAAATGATAAATAATATACTTCAACTATAAAATAAATATTAACAGAAAACGTATTTTTATAACTTGACCATTTAGACTGTTTTAATCCTAATGACTTTCAAATAGACTTTTAAAAGTATTGTTATTATTAAATCTATTAAATCAAACACTGGGTTGTCGAATATAACCTAAAAAATATTAAATTATCTCAGTCCATTTAAAAAACAAAAAAACAAACCAATATTAATTTAATAACATTAGAATATAATATGATTCTGTTATTTTCACTACTAGTTGCTCACTTGAAAAAGTGATCACTACTCATAATCATGAAGAAAAACAAAAAATCTTGAATTGCAGCACAGCAAATCATTCAAAATGACTGACCGTTTGATTATCAAGAAAAGACTGTTATAGTGAAAAACAGGTTTTTTCGTAAAAAGAGTTCAGAGAATTATTGAAACAAAATTTTAAAGCACCTTATAATACAGTGGTTTCCGCCTAAGAGCCCGTCATTCTTGTGAAACGGATTTTTTTCTATATAATTTATTGGCATAAGAGCCTGCCTGCTTTCAACTATAAATCTGCCTAAAAACACTGTCTTCCTACCCGATTATTTTTTATTTTTAGCAGCCGCAGCCTAAACCACCACAAACACTGTCAGCCACTCTCCTTTTGTTCTAGGGCTAGGCCGTAGCCATGGTGGAAAGAAAAGCCCCGTTCTCTCTGCCCCTACTACCCAACCCCATTTTGTTCTCCAAGGCCTATTTGCGTTGATGTGTTTGGCCTATCCGCTTTCATCACTCGAAGCATGCCTATCCAGCTCTATCCCCTACCAGCATCTTAGACCAGTCATAATTGGCTAGACCTATGATTTGTTGTTGTGTCCCACCTCTATTCTCTGACTGACACTTTCAGCACACATCCCCCCCTCCCCACAGTCTCAACACAGTGTGACCCTGCAACCCAGTCTCACCCCTACCCAGCCGCCCGTACTTCACATCATAATGAAACACTGCTCTTTGTTCTGATCTACGTAGTGGAAGTGGTGTCTCAGTGAGGGATCAGAACCACGATGGATCTTTGAGTTAGATTTATGGAAAGGAGCTGTCAGCATCTTGCATCGTTTTGCGTAATATAGACAGGGATAGTCTGGCAGGGAATAAGCATGATTTTAATTGATGTTTAAAATCTAAGTAAGCCAATCACAGATAGATTTGGTCAGTGATGATGCTCCATTAATGTGTCTGAGTTGCGTTGCTCAATTGCAAACATCGTTTTTCTTTGAAATCTGTCTAAGAACCCACTCCAGCTAAGAACCCGGTCATCGTGTCTCCTGAGGGGTGGGTTCTTAGGTGGAGACCACTGCAGTAGAAAATTAGCTCACCAGAATCGAACAATCTTAACATGAAGACAGCTTGCTCCATAATACTGTACTTCTATACCCTGAAATAAATCAGAAGCTATGTAACTAAAAATTTGTCCCAGCTTAAGATAAAAAAAACTAGACAATAGACAGAAATATTTTAACTGATTAGTATTTCAAAGCAATTTAACCCCGCAGAAGCTATGCCAAGTGGTCACATTTGACCCTTAAATCAGTTGATATTCTTAAAAGATCCATAGGCTAAGTTGGCAATATAGAGGCGGAGTTTAGTACATTTAACATATTTGGAAAGTTTCTCATAAACCACATTAGACATGAGGGAACAATTTTCAAAGAGATTGCTTGCATTCCTGACCTTGTTTGGCCCCATCATGTCCCAGCAGAATGTCCATGCTGCTGGTGAAATCTGTGCACCTGTGAGCCAGAAGTGCACTTCACTTTGGAGACTTGGGTTCAGATAAAACTGTTTCACTGCCTGTGGAAATAAAACAGTTAAATAGGAAAATATTGAAAAACAAAAAAAAAGCAAAAAAATAAACAATACAGGCCTTCTTGGAATCATCCCATTACTGTGATTGACATATCAAACTTAATTGCTACATCGGACTGATGGTATTTTTATTATTCTGAGTACAAGTACAAGTGAAGATTTTGTTCCCTCATTTGATTATAAGTGATTCATTTACAAGTGATTAAATAAATTTGTCGAACAAGAATTTGTTCTTCCATATTTACAAAATGTACCAGAAAAATACTAAAATTAAAATTATGGAGAAAGTCTATGCTTTGATCTTCCCACACCCGAATAGAGCTTACATACTGCAAGAAGACAATACAAGGATGATCTAAAAACAAATAGTATTGGTAATTAATCATTCATTTACTAAAAATGTCCCTTTAAATTAAGTGTTGAACAATTTCGAAATTACACTTTTCTCACTATTTTCACATATAGCCTCGACGTAACATGTTACCTGTTCCACATTCTCTGCTGTGTATTCCATCACAAACGCTGATTCCCTTCCCTAATTTATGTTGCCACAACACAGCAGCTATTCATAAGAACATTCCTAAACCAGTGAAAAAGACAAAGTAAACGTTACTAAGCGGTTGATTTACAAAATTTATGTAACTTTGCTCTAAAACCTAGTCTAGATCTATTTTTTAAACTGTGTCCTTTTTACTTTTGGTCCTCATCAAGAATTTAAAAGGCATTTTCATCACACAGACTTACGGAATTTTTAAGATTATTTGTGACATTCCTTAAAAAGTAATTGCTGGTTTTGCAGTATCGTACTTATTGGGTCTCAAACATAAACTTCAAGATTTCATCGGTCTAATAAAGATAGTAATAAATGATCATTGCTGACCGCACTGTGCGATTAATTCCCCAAAAATTATGGGCCTAATGAGGACTGACCAGGTCAATTACACCAGATTAATTCGAACAGGGTAAAAAGTAATGTAGCTCTAGATCAGACCATTGAATGGCACTGGCATTCATTTCAATTTCATTGGAATGACCCCCATGCCCATGGCCATGGCATGCATGCATGGGCCACGACTGCGTGTGGAAATTGGCTTGACCAGATCAAATTAACCATACAGATCTAGATCTAGATTCTAGATCTAACTCGACGTTTTATTTATCATTCGAAGGGCAAGATTATGTATTGAAAGAGACAACTGCTTAGTTGTGAACATAACCTGTTTTTTTTTTTTTTTCCCAAACTACCAAGCTTGAACAGCCAGAGGATACCTTGTCATAGTTTCTATTGCAACATTACAGCGCCATGTTTGTTTAGTACGTGAGCGAAGTGCGAATTTGTTCAGTCTTAGAAAATGATCCCTAAAAAGTTCAAGATTTCAAGACAATATCTATGAAAACGATTCCGTACACGTTCTAACTTTTGTTACCCTAACGATTGGTTGGAAAAAGTAGAACGTTGGCCTAAGACGGCTTTAAATACAATGTAATCTGTTGACATACAGAATGATAAGAAAATAATAAACATACCATTATTTGGTGTTTATTTTCTGGATGACAATAAATTTAGTGATGGAGTCGTACCGAATACACCAATCCATATTCTCATCTATCTCCGTTCCGTTTTGATTTCAATTTGTTCATGACTCTTGCCTTTTGTGTAAAAGATAACTTCACGGATGTCCATTGGTTTCTCCTTACTTTATTGTTCATGAAATGTTATGAGTGTGTTGTGATACGTCATAATGTAATGGTTTATCATCAGAAGATTTGGATTACTTGTCGTGCCAATCTTTTAAAGTATTTTATAAGTAGGCTTACGTTTTCCCCTGGACAAGTGGGTATTGTGTCCTTTAAAATTTGAGGGAAAACATGAACATTTCTGTCTGAAGCAAGCTGAAGTACATGTACTTTGTTGGAGAATTAATTGGTCTCTGCGTTGTAGAAAACAATCAAACACGGAATCACACAAAAAAAAATCTCAACAAAATGTATAACAAAACGAACGAAAATGGATCTAGGATCTAGTTATGGGAATAATTAAAAACAACTCTCCTTCTAAATAAAAGAAAACTTTTTATACTAGATCTCTACATCATCTATAGCCTGTAATAAATTATTTTATTCCTGTTTTGGAAAAAAATGGATTATTATAGACATTGTTTATTTCCCATTCTTCATTCATGTCAGGATGGCCGAGTGGTCTAAGGCGCCAGACTCAAGACCAATGTCTTCCCATTGCTGAATGGGTGAGAGCGTTCTGGTCCACGAATGTGGGCGTGGGTTCGAATCCCACTTCTGACACTTTTTTTTTTCTTCTGTGAACATCTTTTCAATTATGTAATGTTATTTTATTATTATTATTTTAACAACTGCACTTGAAAATAGTGCAACCAAAGAAAAGTGTTTTCTTAATAAATTCTTTTGTAAGAATGATTGTCTTTGATATTGTTAAAAAAATAAAAAAGAAAGAAAGGCAATTCAAACCGCTGAAACCACTGCTAAGATTAAGAAGCAGATATTGGCTACTAGCAGTAGTACATGTACTAGTACATAGTGCTTAAAAAATTAAGTTCAGGCACTACAAAGCCCAGCGAGCGAGAGCTTATTCCCTTTTCGGCAACAAGAAATGGAACAGATGATTTTTACTTTATCTCCGAGACAGGATGCTAGTCTGTCATAATGAAAGTCAAAGGTTTACTTCCCAAGCAGAATATGCTGGTACCCAATTCACACATCTAAGTGAGGGGAGGAAAAATGGTGTAAAGTGTCCTTTCCAAGGACACAACACGGTCACCTCCTGGATTCGAGCCTTGGAACCATGGACTGGGAATCCAATGCTCTCACAATTCAACCAGTGCACCACTACTAGTACTAGTGCTAAAATTATGCCCTTTCCATGACTTTTGCATAAAAGCAATGTACTTTTGTCTGCCAAGTCCAATCTTACAGTATCCTGGTAGTACTGGCCCATCTTCTGTCACGAGATTTCAGCCCAAAACTATTTTATAACATTTACCTTAGCAGCTAAATAGATTATGACTTACTTTGACTTAATCCTCTTGGCTCCTTGTGGAGCATAGGGTCGCAACAACACCTCTCCACCGCACCCGGTTTTGGGCTTACCATTTTAGTTGGGCCCACGTCATTCCGGTAGCCCTGGCCTCGCTCTCTGTGGATCTGCGCCATGTTTGTTTTGGCCTGCCTCTCCTTCTTTTCCCTTATGGATTCCACTCTAGTGCCTGCCTGGAGATGGTGTCTGCTGGTCTGCGCAGGGTGTGGCCAATCCATCCCCATTTGCGTCGTCCAATGTCTTGGCTGATGTGGGCTTGGTTTGTTCTTTCCCATAACCTGGAGTTGGAGATTGTCTCAGGCCACCGAATGTTGAGGATGTGGCGCAGGCATTTGTTGACAAATACTTGTATTTCATCAGCATTTGAGGATGTCATTGTAAAGGTCTCTGCTCCATATAGGAGCACTGATTTAACATTAGTGGTAAAAATCCTTAGCAGGGAAAGTGTTCAGGATCCCCAGACTGGGTGCAAGGTGTTAAATACATGCCTGGTCTTGTTGATGCGGCTCTTGATGTCGTCATCTGCTCCTCCATCCTTGCTGACTACACTCCCCAAGTACATGAGTGATGTTGTTTCTTTAATATCCTTGTCTTGCAGTTGTAATGGATCTTCTTGCTTGTTGTTGATCCTCATTGTTTCAGTCTTCTTCCTGCTGATCTTGCTTTTCTCAGCTGCAATAGCGAGCCTGTTCAGCTTTTCCTGCGCATGTTGTTGCGAGAGTAGGGTGATGTTATCCGCGAAGTTGAGATCTTCAAGCTTTTTTGAGAAGGTCCATTGTAGGCCGGTGTTGTTGCCTCCCGTTGTGTGGTTCATGATCCAATCAATGACAATTAAAAAGATAGTTGGGGACAGTATGCAGCCTTGTCTTACTCCAGTTTTCACTCTGAATGGTTCCGTTAGCTTGAATAAAACAGCTAGCTAGTGAAATATAGTTAATAATTTGTAGGCACCTTGAACTACTTGTTCTTCAATCTTTATGTTAGGGATACAGTGATGTGTAGATCTACATAATGTGTACTTTCAATTGTGTTGGTAAGAGCAGAAGTTCCTTTAAGGCCTTCAAGACCCAAGAAACTTGGTTTCAATGCTGTGAAATGGAGCAGACGAAACTAGATCAACTGCTAGACAGAATGCCATTCTGTTGTAGATTTACTATAAACTTCCTACAGGATGGGGAAAAGAACAATCATATATATACAGTGTACTTATTCATAAAATTTAATGCTGGGATGGACAAAGTCAGAATTCAGACTTGCAGCCAGCCTAACAACATAGCCCTGGAGCCATACTACTTGTGGTAAGGGAATTAAAAATATTTCACAGTGGTGGTCATAAGAGGAACCATGTAAACAAGGTGGGTGTATGTTAATAGAGTGTATTTTTTAATTGTAAACAGAACTTTGCCTGATAATAATACAATACAAGGACAGTTTTGAGTTTGTTTTTTGTTTTTTTCCAAGATAGCACAGCACATGAAACTTTGATTGTTACAAGCAGACAAGATAAAATATGTGTATCCCTTATTTTTGTCAGTTCAATTCATTGCAAAATATTTCACCTGAGTCGCAAATTAATAATTAATCACAATAACAATAATTAAGATGCACTGGTCTGTTTTTAGCTACGGCCTTTTAACTTGAAGATCAATTAGTGAATTCAGTGATTTTCATTCATTATGTCACTATGCATTATTGTTAATTCTTATAACTATTTTGAAATTATATCTTTTATGTGCACACCTTCATTATTACTGAGAAATTTCAAGCCCTTAATTGCCATTTTCTCAATGTGAGATATCTCAGTTATGGTATGTCCAATCCATTCTCAAAGTCAGTTGAAAATTTTGACCTTTCAAAGGTACCAGTATGCACAACACAAAACTGGAATTTCATGCATAATATATTTAATGTACCTAAAAATTAATTTTGTTCTGACCTCACGCAATTTTCTCAATGATAATTGATATCTTCTAATTTAAACCAAAATCTTCAAGTGACACAATTAACTGAAATTTGTTCCTAATTAAATATCAGTACACTCGAGCTGACTAAGGTCAACTTCAAGGACACCATTGGGGTCATGTTCAGACAGGTAGTGCCTGGGAACCTCCAAGCGTCTGGCGTTCCGTCCCTTCACCTTTCTTATCTCAAGATTTTGATCGTTTGCGTCTTTGTTGAAATCCTCTTCCTCCTCTTCTGGTCTCCTCATCTCCTCTTCTTCCTCTCCTTCAAAAGCTGCATTCAAGTACTGAACAGCATCAGGTAGGTCTGATGTGTCCATGGAGCCACCCCCGTCATCACCGTAAAGATCAAGGGTCACTTCTTGTTCATCCTCTTCCAGTTCTATCCTCTGAGCTGTGACGGCAGAACCAACCTCATTCTCATCCAGTGAGTTTCTTGACGAATGACTGAGTGGGAAGGTTTCAAGTAAGAAAAACAATAATTTCAATCTGGTCTTAATTGTACAAGTTAAAAAAAAAAGAAGGGAGCTGTGGGTTTTGGGGAGCTGCACGATGTTTAAGTAAGTGAAAGGGAAAGAGATGTTTCTCTGAGTGTGGATGGAAAAGCTGGCAATCATTTGAAGACAAATCCAAACAATACAAAACTTAGGCAATGATATGGGAGGGACAGATCACTTTATACAGTATGGAACAAGCCATCAGTCATAATTAAACCTTTTGCCGTGAACAGCTGGAAACTTTTCGTCACTATTTGGCACTTGAGAACTTGAGTGCAAATGTTCAGCAGCCACATCGACTCTCTCTCTCTCTACTCCCACTGACAACCTAAAAACTTTTCATTTCTGACTTGTCTTTTAAAGTCTTAAGTGGCTACCGGCTATATCAGAACAGCATGCTGATTTACTCCCACCCCCACCCCCCAAATGCCCTACCTCACCTCCAATGCCTCAAACTAAGGCATGCCATCACACAGTGTTGAGAGAGTTTAAGTATTTCTCACCTCTCTGCATCCAAATTGTCATCATAGTTCATGCCAAGATTCATATTGTCAATGACTAGATCATCTCGCAAGAAGATTGGATTGGCACTAGGAAAACAAAAAATACAAAAACAAGACAATTATTGGGATTCATAAGCTCCTGACAACAGAAAAGTTTTAATAGGTCTATGTTCTTTTAACTTAAATTTCTAGCTCATGTAATGACTGAAAACTATGATTATGAAACAAATAGATCTAGATCTAAAGTCTAAAAACAATTTTATAATCTACAATAAACTTAAGTGGAATCTATATTTAGATTTTATTTTTACTTTTGTAAATAAAATCCTTATTGAAAAAAACAAGAAAAAGGAAAAAGCTCCAGTATGTTCATCTGATTAAGTCACTTGACAAAACAATTGATGCGCAAGTAAACAAGAAAAAGATTAACGATGACAGATTGGACAAAGAGGTGAAAGAAAATTACCAGGATTAGATCTACTGGCTGGCTATTCCAAAAGGAGTGAATACTTTGAAATAATCATAGCAATGGAACATAAAGAAGCGGGAGAGATAAAGAATGCAACATGAAGTGGGAGGAGAGAGAGAGAGAGAGAGAGAAAGAGAGAGAGAGAGAGAGAGAGAGAGAGAGAGAGAGAGAGAGAGAGAGAGAG
>JBDFRD010018772.1:0-15571 GCA_039654405.1 Bullina lineata | reverse complement strand
TCTCTCTCTCTCTCTCTCTCTCTCTCTCTCTCTCTCTCTCTCTCTCTCTCTCTCTCTCTCTCTCTTTTCCCCCTCTCTTTCTCTTTTTCTCTCACACTATCCGCCCCCCTCTTTTTTCTTCGGTGACAACTGCTCAGATCTTTGTTGCTATTTGTGTTATACGCGTGAGACGTTTTAAGCCGGTTAGTCCTCCACACATTTCATTCCCTGCTTGTTGACGAGGATGCAGTTTAGGCTACTTGTATTTCAGTTTATAACCACAGTTCGTTATAGATCTAGGTCCAGGTATTCATTGCTGTTGTAGTTTCACCAATACTCTTTCGCTTTCCGTTAATCTTCTTTTCTAATCTTTTTCCTCCTTCCTTTTTGCGATATGAAGTGTTTTCTTGTACTTCGTTCTCTTCCGTTGCGTACACTCTTGAAGAAATGCCAAGCGTTGGTTCCTTTGGGACAGCTAGATCTATCATAAATATTGCTGTATAACCCAATTAAACATTTTCAGCTTCTCTGCAGCATTCACTCACACTATGATGAAAAAAATAAGAATAAGAGTTATCTGCTATGTAGTAATAATATAGATTGAACGAGAGATGGAAAGGCACAAAATTAGAGAGAGAAAAATAATATGGAGATGGAAACTGAACAAAGGAGAGGACGAGAGTTCAGATTGATGCATAGGTAAAAAGTGTCTGTTTATCATAATATTAATTTTACTACGTATAGTACGAAACATCTACCATGTGCCCTTTCTGTCTCGTCTCATTGTTACATACGATGAAAGGTTTCTTTGTTGTGCATGGATATTTTGAATACGCATAGTTCCTGCGGAATCTAGCCATTATTTTACAAACAGCCGAGCCAAAATAATGTACTCTGGATTAGATCTAAAATGTTTTCTCCAACCGCGGTTTCTCTCGGATTTTTACGGTAACATTTCTTCGTGATAAGGCTTGTAGAATTGATACACATTCGAGTAAAAACATAGTTCTAATATTTTTAGAGCGAGCTTTTTGCTTGATTTGAATACACATGTTTGATATTTCTCTAGAAGAAAACAGTTTACTGTACAGTTCATATTTATGACTTTAAAAATATGTTTAACACTTTGGATAACTATGCGAACTGTCCACCCAAGCTCGGAAAGCCATGGTCAAAATGTATCTCCGAGGTCAAAGAGCTATGCAATGCATTGATTTCAATGTTTTTTGTCACAATGCACAACATGAGACAAGTTACTTTACTAGTGAAAGAAGAAGGATAAACTTTTCTTGTGAGCTGTGTTAGGACGTGTAAAGTTATTTTTTTAACATAATGTCGCGCTTAGAGCTTAACGCGATACAGTCCAAACTGAAAGCTGCTATCCAAAGCCATCAGGTAAGAAAGTCGTGCTTCTCTGTTCCTCGCCCTCGCTCGTCTCCACTTCTCTGATCGATCGATTTTTTCTCACCCGCTTCAGGCATCATTATTTCGGGGGTTAACAACTTTCTTGAGTTTCAACTATTGTGAAAGATACCGAAAAGAGAGCTTTAAAAGCATAATTATTCTTTGTAATGCTTTTTCGTGTTGTGTTGTGATTGACTTTCGTTTTACTGGGTGAAATTGTGTGAATAACGAGATGCCATCATTGCCATGGTTTCCTGTCCTGTCTTCTATTCAACAACTTGGCCGACTTCGGTGGATTTTATTGATTTTCTGTTGACAAACTTAGCACAGTCTTTACTACTCCCCTTTCTAGTTTTTGTACTGTATTTTTCGTTTCAGATGCTTGTTGTGAGGATGAAAGGAGACAATCAAGTAAGTAATCAGTCTCAGGCAACTTGTGACAGTATGTTCATTTTTTCCAGCTACATTTTCTATCATTCTCCTGCAGCCATTGCTGCCTGGCAATGCCATCACCCCTTGCGTGAGCTGACGATGTATTGATTTTTGTTGTAGAAACTTTTCCTGCTGCTATTTTCCCCATTCAACTTGGCATAGACCTATTTTGTTTGAACATCCTGGGCTTGTGCTATAATACGGATCATAGATTATATTATATAGATTCTAAGCCTCAGGCTAAATTATGTTTTTTGTTTATTGATCTTATTTTGTCTTCAGAATACTGCATTGAAGAAAGGCCTTGCAGAGTTGCAAGAGGAGATCAAAAGATTAAGTGACGAACAAGTGAGTCTGATACTCTTATTAAAAAACAATAAAAAATTGAATTGCCCTTTTCAGACTAATCATTTTAATGAATGTTACCATTTCTAGTGATATCTCCTGATCCAGCTGACTTGTTTTCTGTTGAATTTGTATTAAATAGAAGCAATTTGTGTAGACTTTTTGACCTGTTATACTAGATCTAAGTAAAACATTGAAATTGTACATCTGGAGGGTAAAGTTTATAATTATTATAAAGCAGTATTAAATTACAATGAGTTAGATAGTGATGATAATTTGCATCATAACGACAACGTTATATTATTTTATAAGCCTACTTTACAAACATGATAATGTGAGCTTGTTAAGTGGAACAAATTAGTCTCATAAAAGTAACTATGACTTGCCTCAAAGAAACTTTTTCATAGTTCAACTTTCCACATTTCTGTCTTCTTACTTCTTAAGTGAACATAGTAAGAGATAAAAGTACAAAACAAAAGATTACATCTACAGAGGAAAAGAGGAGAAACAGAGAAATAGAAAAGATGATGGAAAAAGGAAAGGGTTTTAGGGTAGGAGAAGTGAAATTGAAAGAAAAGTACAAAAACTACATAAAATGAAAAAAAGATTAATCTACAAGGTATTAAAAAAAAATGAAAGCTACTATACAGGAGAAAAAGAAAGAAAACAAGAATAAAGATCTAGATAAATATCAAATAATGTATCATGAAGCAAATGACACAACAAAAGTTGCCTTCAAGAATACGTAAATTTAATTTTATCATGTTTATATTTTCAGAATTTTTTTCTTTTTCATTTTTCTCTCATTCTTTTGTATCCCATTTTTCATCTTTTAACTCTTAGTAGATTTCAATTTTTGTTTAACTTTCCTTCCCCTCAACCTCCTATCCCTTTTCTTCTTCTTATTTACTATTCTTCTCTTGTTCCCTGTTAACCATAATTGCACTGTGAAATTTAAATTTGAAATGATTTTAAGCTTTTAAGATTGATGCAATAAACAGTTGGCCTATGCATGATCTTTATCCTGAAATGTAGCCACATTTGTATTGTTGACGAGAAACTTAATTCGAATTGATTTTTGAATGGTATGGGTTAATAAGTTTGGAGGAGACTGCAGGCTAGATCTTTCCATATTTTTCATAATAGCACAACTGAAGGACAATTTTTGTCCAGTATTAATGTAGAAATGTACGAAGTGAAACTGAAACTTATCTTCTGCTGTAAAAAGGGAAGAAAATTGTGAAATTGAGTTTCAGAATCCTTGCCAGCAATGAATATAAAGTAAGAAAAAAGTAGTTCCCCTAGGGCCTATAGGAGGCCGATAGAGCTTGAACTCAAATTATGCCCTTTCAGTAGAGTGAAGCAGATCGGATGATTTTTACATTATCTCCTAGACAGGATGATTGTCTGTCGTAAGTTTACATTGCCAACAATAATGAAATTTATTTGTTTACTTTGCCATGCTTATATCAAAGAAAGAAATGATCTGATTTATATGTTATAACAAAAATGTTTTCTTTTTATTTCTGAAGATCAAAGCCATTTTATTTACAGTTCCTCGTGCGTTTCTAATATTGATTTATATTAAGCTCACATTGTGTCGTATAAAACACATTCTGCTTTTAAGTAAATTGTCTTATAATGCTAAAAGAAAAATTGGCAGCAGAAACATTTTGTGCAAATTGTGCTTTAAAGTCAAAATTAACATTTTACTATTAAAGTATTACAATTTACTTTTGATACAGATTTAGAACTCCCCAGTCTACTAACAATCATGAAAACCAACATCTCTTGTTTACTACTCCATATTGATTTGATATAATCATATATTAAAACTGCCTTCTAGATGCTCTCCCATTTATGGTTTTAACAATCTTGCTGCTATTAGTTTTATGGCTCCATCGGTGTGTCAATACCCATCTTGTCACCCATTTTGAAAGCACTTTTTTTTTTACAGTTATGTAAGAAGTGCAATTATTAAAACAAATGGAGGGCATGCATAGATGTAGGTCTATTTGATCTTCACTTGAGAATACAAAAAAAGTCAAGTACATATTTCGGAAAATTAGTGCACAGATAGTTGTAGTGCTTGTGAAGATTTTTTCTCAACTTCAACAACCAGGAGATTGTAACAATTTAAATTTTTAATTGTAACTGCCCCTACATTTAACAAGGAAAAAGGGCCGTTGTGAAGGTAATGGTAGACAATTAGAATTATTAAATGTATATTGGAAAATGTTTGATCTTTTATGTAGGCTGCTCCTATAAACAACAAATGAGAAAGGATAATATTCACAGGAAAGAATGATTGTTGTGTGTCTGGATAGCATAGCTTGACAAGAAAGTAGAATCTCTGTCTGAGAGATTTTTTGAAGTGAAAATAATTAGAATCATAAAAAAAAATAGTTTGTAAATGTTTGTACATACCGATTTAAACATTTTGTGAACAAATGTGAAATTATAACCCCCAAAATGCGTTGCTATTATAATAAAATACTTTTATGAGAAAAGATGTTCCATTAACAATCTGTTAAAAGTCATCTAGTGAGACATTATACTTACTTCCTCTTCACTGGCCCGACATTAATTTTAAATGCTGAAATCTGTTATGAGTGAAACAAAAATTAAAATAAAATAGTAATGAAGCTGGAACAAAAAGGCATTAAATCCTCTTGATTTTTCAGTTGTCAGATACTTTAACTGACGTAATTTTTTTTCTGTTAAAATGTAGGCCTACTCATACATAATGGTAAATGTACACAGACTTCTGCATTGAATCATATCTCGGATATGATGGCAGATTTATATTGAAAGGGAAAGGACCCAGTAAAATTTGATGTAAAGCTATTTGATTAGCAAATTTCCAACTTTACATATTTATTAAATACTAAGAATAATACATTTTTTCAATAGTTTTCCTTTCGAGGTAGCCCTTAGTACAGACATCAATGATGGGAATCTGGGAATTATTCCAGTGTTTTTTAAAACATTGATATATGACTGTCCTCTGAAACTTCCCAAGTATTTATAAGAGGCTGTGTGAAAAGAGGGATGCCATGTCACACACTAAAAAAAAAATGTTAACAGTACAATGCTCTTCTGACTACAAAAATTAGGATTGATTCTTGAGAAATGGTGTGTCCATCATAATATTATTAGACATGGTATGCCTTTTTGGTACAGTTTAATCTTAATATGCTATGCCAAGACCTACACACTATGTATAGAGATAGTGGAAAGATGAAAGTTTGTCATCAATAGGTTGTGGCTCTAGTCTAAAAATGAATGAAACTTGGATCTTTGCTATGTAGAAACGTAAGTGAAGGAAAGCAATACTTGCGAAATTGGCCGATATCATTTCAGTCTTCCATAATGTCAAGTTGAAAGTGATAAAGAGGAGGAAATTTAGTACCTTGATTTTGTACAGTTCTGACATGATGTGAAAAGCTGTTTTTTTGTTTTAAACTCGAGGCCTATAGTTGGCGTTGGGTATCAGTGCAGGCCTGAGCTGACTGAGCATGCTCAGTGTCAGGTCTCAGTGACTTCAAGGGGTTTGTTTGTAACATTAGCAATTGATATTCAAACATCCTCATCAAATAGAATGTCATGATTTTTCTTTAGTTTGAATATTGCCCAATGATGTCATGGTGATTGTGATGGTGATAATTCACACTTCAGTCCCATTGCCTTTTTTCAAAAAACTATTTTAAAGGTATTTTTTTATTTAAAGATATTTATTAACATTTTTTTTTTTAAACCAGAAAAAAATTGTGGTGAAACTGAGAGAAAGCCTTGTAAAGTCGACGTCCCAGCCTTTGGCAACCAGCATTCCACTAGCCTCTGTGGGTTCAGCCATTACTGCCATCGGACAGCCAAGGCTGGTGTCATTCCCCACGCAGGGAGGGGCCACGATCCTGCCTGTTGGGATGGTGGCAGTGCCTATTGCGCATATGCAGGTAACTTTGTGTGAAAATTCCTTCAAGTCCTACAGGCCCCTAGAATCGGAGCTTATTTATCCCGATTTTTGGTAGCCATCAGGTGATTTTTACATCATCTCCAAGGCAATGACTTCATGTGAAGCTTGGTGAGATAGAGAACTGAATAAAGCAGGCTTAAAAATATTAGAAATGGGATTTTTGTTTGTGTTTTATGTTAAACTTCTGTAAAATTAGTCTTGGGCTGAGGACATTCAGTTATAAGCTATGCAACATTAATATTAAAGGGACAGAGGAATAAAATGTAAGAGACAAGCGCAATTAAAAAAAAAACATATTTTGCTGGGTTCATGAATATTTATAGTGTGGTTTGGGGCATTCGTGTTTTGAGTCAATTATGTGTCATATATTTTTAGTGTTCATCTTTTGTGTTTCACTCCTATCTTCCTATTTCTCCTTAGCGGCCTGCCATTGGTATGGCCATCAATACTGCCCACACAGGTCAGATCTGCCAGACAGCTAACCTGTCCATCAGACCGGCGGAGTTTGCTGCCGTAGCTGGAACCGCTCACATCCCTACTGCTGTGATTAGTAGTGGAACAGCAATCCCTATAAACAACATAAACAGCGGCGGGGCGCTGGGCATCAACAACATTCCCATCCACAACAGCATGGCTCTGGGCGGCATCAATAATGGTACCAGCAGCCTCATCATCAACACCAACATCCCAACCACCAACGTCGGCTGCATAACCATCAACAATCAAAACAGCAGCGGCCATGTGATCAACATCAACAACAGTGGCAGCATCAACAACAATGGCAACATCAACAGCAACACCAGCAGCAACACTGGTAACAATGCACATATCATCAGCAATGGTACTGTCTTGAACAGTGTGAACCCGAACACTAGTAGCAGTGGTGTGGTAGAAATTAGCAGTTGTCTCTCAAACGGAGTTACTGCTTCTGCACCGTCTCTCAGCCAGGCTGTTTCAACAGTTTCATGTCCCACTTCCGTGGTTGCGTCGACTGTTACCACCGTCTCTTCAAGTCCGACTACAGGAGCGGCTGGAGTCATCATGTCCTTCCCTCAGCAGCCGCTGGTGCAGCCTCAGCTTCTACATCAGCAGCAGCAACAGATTCTGCAGATGATACAGCAACAACAGCAGCATCCGCCGCATCAGCGCTTGGCTTCACACCTGCCCATCAAAGTTCCCCAATACACAGCATCCCCCATTAGGCCTATGGTCACCTCAACCTCTGTACAGGTAAAGTGGCAAATATTGACTGTTTTTAGTGTTTCGTTTATCATCCTTTAGGATTATATTCTTTTCTTGGAATTTTGTAAGCGACATTCTCTACATGAGTTGAACTTTGATTCCCAGTTCTCCGTATTATTTTCCGGTGCTTACCTTCCCATCTTTTTCTTTTTTTTTTCCCCAAGCAAGTTTGTTTTGAATCTTCACTGCATGTTTATTCTAACCACTGATAACAGTCAGTACTTCTATTTGTTTTGATTGTTCATTTTTATCTTTCAGAACTTCGTGTACCTATAGTGGTACTTAAGTGGTTCTAGACTGTCCTTCAAATTTTGTGTGAATAATCTGTTCATGCTCAGTTTTGTGCCTTAGTTTAGTTCATTTTTTTTCCCTGCTGATATTTGAGACTAGAAAATAAACCTGTGTAGTTTTGTTGGAGGATTCTCCATCGTATCCTTGAAATGTGGCTTTTAAAATTTAGTCTTTAGATTATTTTACATCCTTGTCATTACAGCAGATGGGAAACTTGATTACCCATGTCGTTGAAAATGTTGAAATGAAAAGTGGAATTAGAAAGCTAATTTAATGAATATAATTATATTTGCTCACAGATCTTATATCTAGCTCTAAAGTTATGTTATGAATTTTATTTGTAAACTAATGCATTATTTATTCTGATAGAACTCTTAACATTCTTATATTTATATATATATCTTTTTTTTTTTTTTAGTATTGTAGCATTGCTCCGGCTCCAAGCACTGTGGTTCCTACCTCGCATGCAGTAGGCTCCACCCATCAGACATCTGGCCCCGCCCTCCACACATCAGGCCCCACCCTCCACACAGCTGGTCCTGCTCCCATTGCTTCAAGCATCACCGTGCCCTCCAAGCCTTCCACTACTCTGGCAAATGCGAAAGTGCAGAAAGAGCAGCAACAGCCTCAACAACAGCAGCAGCAACAGCAACAGCAGCAAGCAGCTTCCAGAAAGCAAGAACACGTTCAAGCTTCACCAGTGAAGAAGCTTAATGCCCAGGAACGGGAGGTGAGTTAGACATGGCCATGCCTGGGGATTAGGTGAGTTAGACATGGCTATGCCTGGGGATTAGGTGAGTTAGACACGGCTATGCCTGGGGATTAGGTGAGTTAAGACATAGCTATGCCTGGGGATTAGGTGAGTTAAGACATAGCTATGCCTGGGGATTAGGTGAGTTAGACATGGCTATGCCTGGGGATTAGGTGAGTTAGACACAGCTATGCCTGTTGATTAGGTGAGTTAAGACATGGCTATGCCTGGGGATTAGGTGAGTTAAGACATGACTATGCCTGGGGATTAGGTGAGTTAAGACATGGCTATGCCTGGGGATTAGGTGAGTTAAGGCATGTCTAGGACACGGGTTAGGTGAGTTAAGACACGTCTATGCCTGGGGATTAGGTGTGTCAAGACATATCTAGGCCAGGGATTAGGCGAGTTAGACATGTCTATGCCTGGGGATTAGGTGAGTTAAGACATGTCGAGGCCGGGGATTAGGTGAGTTAAGACATGTCTATACCTGGGAATTAGGTGAGTTGTATTTTATATGTATGCTGGAGGCTAGCTGTGTTGCGCTTGTCTATGAATTGGGATAAGGTGAGTTAGATGTATATAACTACGTAATATATTTTATGCCTAGGGATAAGGTTAAAACTGTCTACTTATAGGTATTGAGTGAGTGACACATGTCCTTGACAGAGCATTAGATTAGGGGAATTGCATGTCTATATGGCTAGTGAATAGTAAGAGAGAGTGAGATCTTTAGGAAGATTTCTCTTCAGAATGTTACGTTTAAATCCTACAATTTTCAGTGGCTTTTTATTATTTCATGAATTGCATGCTAAAATAGTCTTTTAGATATTTCATGTACAGATATTTTCTTTACAGTTGATGAAGGAAAGTTTCTTTAAATTAAAAAGTGTAAATGGCCCAGAGAACTTGAGCTTTTCCCAGTTCCACTGTGAAGCAGAACAGGTGATGATAGATTACCTCCTGATCTCCTTAACAAGAGGCTACTCTGTCATAGGTTTACTTACAAGCATAGAGGCACAATGCTGGGACTGACTCTGCAAGGCTTCAAACCCATTATCTTACAGTTGTGAGTGAGGGAGCCTGACCACTATGCGATGTACAGAGATAAAGCTTTAAGATTTCTCCTGTGTTCTGCTTGATAAATATTTTTGAGTTGAGCTATGTTTTATTCTGAGCTGTAGTATAACTTTGTTATGACAGACTAGCATCCTGTCAAGATGATGTAAAAATCATCCGTTCCGCTTCACGCTCCTGAAACAGGGATAGGCTCCGGCTCTATGGGCCTCATAAGCCCTAAGGAATTTTCCTTTTTTTTTCTTTTTTTTAAGTGTAAATTTGTCTCAAGCTGATTATGGCTCATAGAAAACGTGTCAGGAAAAGAATGTTTGAAAGAACAAAAGAGGAAGGCTGCATGTTCCTCCCAGTTTCATGTTGTCTTCCTCACTGGGAAAACTGCAAGTAAGTGATGGTGATGTTGCATCTTTTTTTTTTCTTTCCCAACAGAAACTGAAGTTCATGCAGGCACTAGAACTCTTCACACCAGAGGCGTTGAAAGGTATTGCTTACATGGTCTGCTTTTCTTTACTTAAAATATTTCTTCCATGATTGTCATGTCATGCAGTCCTTGATCTTTCTTTTTTTAATTGAAGGCATTGAAAGAATGGCCTATTTGTTGTTTTATAGGGATTGCGCTGTGCAGGTTGTTACATTTTATGATACCTCCTAAAACTTTGAATTAGTGTTTTTGAAGTGAGTTGTTGAAAGTGAATCGTACAGACACATTTGTCATATTTTATTTACATCAGTTTTTGTTGTTGTAAGTTATGGCTAGTTACGAGAACAGATTTAGTAGTACGTTTCTAAGGCCACAAGCATAAATGTCTTTTTTTTTTTTCATCTACCTTACTGAGGTTTTATCCTTGTCTTCTTTTGTGACTTTCTCGTGCTTATGAAATAGTAAAATTTTATATTAGGACAAATAAGACATAGAAAACACATTGGTTCTGTCCTCCCACAGAGGTGCTGATGCGCAGGTCAGAGCGCAAGAGAAGAACAACTGCCAACCCCAACTACAGCTTCACCTGTGACGCCGCTGTAAGTTTTTTTTAACTTAACATAAAGTATCTGTTGGCTGTATGACAAACTAGTGTCCTGTCTAGAGTATGATCTAAAAATATTGGTTCTGCTTCATGCTACTGAAACCTGCTCAATTGGCCTCGTAGGCCTTGAACTTCAAGGAACTTTACTGCTGTCTGTTTTCTCATAAGCCATGATATTCTCATGTAAACTGAAATTGTACATGGAATGAGGTATGGATGAGCTTTACAAAGGAAGGACGTCACAAGACAAGACACCCTTTTGAGATTGGATTAAAAAAATGTTTTCTCTGTGTGCATATCGTTTCAGAGACGCCAAAGAAATGGAAACATCTGGGATGCCCAGACTGCCAAAAGGGCTAAAGGTAATTACTCTAGTTTAGTAATCTGGAACATGTATTTCTTCGTTCTCAGAAATTTGTACTTAGACAAAAGTAGCCATGCCACTTTTTCGAGGGAACTTTCATGCGTCAAGTATGTTATTACGACTGAACTAAAAACCATAATAACTCTAAAAACAAACAAGAAACCAAACTTCATTTTTTGTTTTTTTTATCTCATTACATTTTCAACACACAGCAAAAAAATGGTTTTGTAAATTTGTTTATTCATAAAAATATCAAGCAGTAAAGTTTAAGTTATGTTTGAAATCACATTTTGTGAAACCTGCCATGAGACAGTTTATGTACAGGTAATAAAGCACTGAAATTTAAAGGACTTTCAAAACCAGTGCTCCACACAGAAATCTTGCATAAAAATAGGTCAGAAAGAAATTCATTTTAATGTGGGAAGAAACGAATAAAGTGAACGAAAGTGAAATTTTCCTTTCATTCTTTACTCTTTAAATACAAGCTTCAATGTGGCATTGTATTGTTTATAGTTTATAGTGTAATTTTGTAGAATAATTGTTTTATCACCATCACTCCTTTGTGAATATCAAAATGAATGACATGAAATGAAAGAGATGATGGATGATTTGTGATCTTAGTTTAAGCATTTTTAATATTTCATAATGGATGCATTATAACTCATTTCCTCATGTTGCTAATTAACTAAATCTGGCTAAAAAAATCTACATAATGCTTACCGTTTCCTTTTTGTTTTTCTGTTTTTCCAGTTGTAAGAGCAACTAAGCCTTCGGCTAAAGACGTGTCTTCCAGTGGAAATGAAAAAGGTTTCGTAAAGAATGTAAGTGATGATTGCTCAGGGCTTGAGTCTGTATATTTGTAGTCTCCCCAGTTTGTTTATTACAATGGTTTCAGCCTAAGAGCCTAGGAACCCGCCTTTCTCATGAAACGAAATTTTTCCAATATAATTCGTCTGCATAAGAGCCCGTTTTCAACTAAAAAATCCACCTAAGAACACGATCTTCTTACCCAACTAATTTTTTTTTATGAAGCAGTCACCGCCTAAATGGCAAAAACACTGTCAGTCGTCCTGCCTTTGTTCTAGAGTTGGGCCGTAGCCATGGTGGAAAGCAAAGCTGCTTTCTCTCAGCGAGTGTAGGGCTCTATTTCTAAATTTCAAAATTCTGCTCTCAAGTCTCACTCTATTGGACTGCAGGTCAAACAAGTTCCAAACGTATGGACTATATCTTTTTTTTTTTGGAATAAACTAGAATGACTGAGAGAGGAACATGGCCATTGGGCAAAGTGTCGTTTCTGCCCAGGCAAAGCAGTACAACAGCTGCTTCGGCCATCTGTAAAAGATGAAAAAAGCCATATAATTATACCACAGTAGATTATCACCTTATGTGGTAGATACTTATGTGATAATCAGTGGGAATGTCAATCCCCTC
This sequence comes from Bullina lineata, assembly GCA_039654405.1. Classification (NCBI taxonomy): domain Eukaryota; kingdom Metazoa; phylum Mollusca; class Gastropoda; family Bullinidae; genus Bullina; species Bullina lineata. Next base: position 3,257 of record JBDFRD010018772.1, on the reverse strand, counting down.
AAAATATTAAAACAAATTAAATTCATACTGTTGTTAAAACTAGTGTTTGAAATGACTGAGAATTAACCCTAGTACTGCCCAACTACCCAAATGCGTCGACATAAAAAAAGGTAAAATATATGAGAAAAAACATTGGATTCTCCAATTTTCTTTGTATGCATCCCAAAAGGGGAATAAAAAAACTATCATTTGGTTCAATTCTCCCACCCCCATGTGTATACGTTTGAAAAATCTTACCTGGCACTCTGGCACATCTCATAGGGCAGTACTAGGGTTAACACGAGTGTGCAATTTGTCATCACCCTAATCCTCTAATCCTTTTTCCAGTCAGACAACCACGATGATTACTGTGCTGCATGTGGGAAAGGGGGACAACTGTTAATGTGTGCGACGTGCCGCCTGGTGTATCATTTAGACTGTCTGAAGCCCCCATTGACGGAGGCCCCTACATATGCTTGGAGCTGTCCGAAGTGTTTGGTAGGTCCAAGATGCTGCTCTTAGCTTTTCTTAAACGGTTCAGACTGATTCAATATTTATTTTGATTAATGTTTGTGATTGTGTGTGAGTTTTTTTCTGCTTCCCGTTCCTCAGTCATTCCCTTGCTTGCCAGTCGACCAGATAAGCCCTCTTTTTGGACTCCGTGACTGTGTTTCTTTAGTGTGTTGAAGGCGTGTCTTGATTTTACCCATCGAGCTTTGATATTTTCGTCTGTTCCACCTGTGTTTGTTATGATGCTGCCAAAGTATGTAAACTTGTTCACTTTCTTTAATGCTTTATTGTTCAGTGTAATTGGCCCTTGTTGTTGTTAACAGCCTCATCGACTTTTCTCTATGTTGAAACATAGGGCTCTGTGTTAAGTTTTCTTGTCGAGTTGAACTGAAGGGTGCAAGGGAAAAGCAGGGAATGCCCTTTTTTGACATTATTAGTTTTTGAGCTTCAGCTGACTGACGTTCTCTGTTTTTAAGTAGCAAGGGTAATTTTTTGAATGCTCATAACAGCTGACTTTCCTTGTTCTTTTGCTTCACTGATTATACAGAAGTTTGCTTATGATGGGTACTATATGCAGCCAGTAATATCTGAAAATCAGCAAAGACTGGCATTCCCGGTTTTTCCCTTGCACCCTTCAACTGTTTTAGTTTGCATGTGTTGATACTTGTGGGATATTTGTTTCTTATTTTTCCTTAACCAGTCTCTGCTTTTCTAAATCGTTGTACTCCCTTGGTGATAAAATCGATAGCAATGCAATACATTAGAACATGCTTCTTTTAACTATTTGCCTAAAGCAATTTAAGACATTAGGCATTACTTGTCCTTTAATACTATCAAATTATACGTTAGCATTTCTTCAACATTGAATAAATAATAAACTAATTTACTCATTTCTGTTAGAACAGGATGCGAATACTCTAAAACAAAAGTGCTAATATTTTCAAAAATCTCTTTTCTTATTATCGATCCTTTTAAAACTATTTTCTATCAAACCTATATGCTTCCATGTTGGTGTTCTATTTTCATGAAATATGTACACAACTGCGTCCTCCTAAGAACAGTTGAAATTATCCAAAGTGGGTAATACAATTAATACAAGCTATCCAAAAGTGATAACGCAAAACGAACCAACGCTCGACATTTCTGTCTTCGAGGGTGTAATTATAGAAAAGCACAAAGAAAAAATAAACAACAAAAAATCCCCTTTACAATGGTGATAGGAAGGATCTTCTTTTGGCCATAAATATTCATTAGTAATTTATTAGAATTTGGTAGTGCACTTTTGTTTTCATCTTCTATTCTATTCTTCTTTCCCTTCTGATCTCCATTGTGTAATCATTTTTTCTTTTTCTTTGTCGTTAACCGTTGTGTACACCATCGAAGACAGATATGTCGAGCGTTCGTTTCTGTGCTTATCACTTTCGGGTAGCTTCTATTAATTGTATAACCCACTTTGAATTTTTCAGCTGCCCTGGGGCATTCATCCCTTTTGTTACACTAAATGAAAATCACTCACACCATCGAAAGACCGGAACCAGGGCTGTTATGATTTGAAATGACAGTCATCGATTTGATCCGGGGTTCGGGTTCAACAGCTACATTGAGGTGGTAACCTATCGAGAGTCTTTTCTGTCTCTTTTTCTCCATGTCTATCTATTTCCCTCTTTCTTTCTTTCTCTCTTTGTCTCAGTGTCTGTCTATCTGTTTGTCTGCCTATCTGTCTTTGTCTGTCTGTCTGTCTCCCTGGGTGTCTGCATGTGTGTCTGTCTGTCTGTCTCTCTGTCCCTCTCTCTCTTTCTTTCTTTCTCTCTCTCTCTCTCTCTCTCTCTCTCTTCTTCTTCTTCCCTTCAACCCTAACATTCATAATAGGCAAATTACACGTGCATATTATAAACATAGTTAACCCCGATACACAGGCTGCAAGACTAACACATGTCCTCTTCACAGAAGAACCATATGTGAACAGTTTAAAGAGAATCCAAGACTAAATACAATTTAAAAAAGTCTCAGGAAAAGGTAATGCTTCAAATCATGAACAAGACTTAAAACTCGAACGTCTAGACAATTACTGTCTTCTTAGTGGAACAACAACACCAGTAACAACCACCACAACAATTGCACGGAGAGAGACAAAAGAGAGAATGAGAAAGAAGAAAAAAGATAAAAAAAGAAGAAAAAGGAGAATAAGCTTACCTGAAAGTAAAGCGAAAGTGCCCTGCGTCACATAGTGCAAAGTAGCAAACACAACCAAATGAAGCAATCCGTAAAAATACACAAAGACAAACCAACGTTGACATTACTGTCTTCGTGCTGCACTGCACACATCTAACCAGGAGGGTGGACCTGTCTTTCCATTCGTCCCGCTGGCGTCTCCATACCCTTCTTGACAACGGTTCAGACTGATTTAATATTTATTTTTACTAATTGTTGTGAACGTGTGTGAGACGTTTTTCCTACTGCTCTTTCCGCAGTCATTCCCTTGCTCACCAGTTGACCAGATAAGTCCTCTTTTTGGACTCCGAGACTGTGTTTCTTTGATGCGGCTTGGGCTTCACGTTTGTTTCACTCTTCGAAGACAGTAATGTTGAACGTTGGTTTGTCTTTGTGTATTTCTACAGAATAGCTTCATTTGGTTGTGTTTGCTACTTTGCATTTTTCAGCTTCCCTGCACCTTTCATTCCCTTTTTTTTCATTACAAGCATAATTCCTCGTTCTACGAACGGAACGGATGCGTACATTGATGGATTGAGAGGTGCGCACCCGTGAGT
>JBDFRD010018661.1:0-15571 GCA_039654405.1 Bullina lineata | reverse complement strand
AAGAAGACCGTGTTCTTAGGCGGATTTTTTAGTTGAAAACGGGCTCTTATGCGGACAAATTATATAGGAAAAATTCCGTTTCACAAGAACGACGGGTTCTTAGGCGGATCGGGCTCTTAGGCGGAGACCACTGTATATCTAAAAACGTAATGCAAAGAAACGGATGTATTATCTCTTAGTCTCGCTCAGTTTGTCAAGATTGAGGCAACCCTCGACACAGCTTTCAAAAGCGCCTACAATAACTGTGGCCAAATGTTTTTGCTGTTCAGCTCCTAACAGAAAATTATAGATTTAAACTATTCCCAAGCCAATTCTGGCATTGTGACCTTGAAAAAATTGAGACATTTTTTCCTCTCTGTAGCCAGATGCAAATTGGGTACATGTACCAGCACATTCTGCTGGGAAAGTAAACCTACAATTGAGCAAAAGACAAGTTGACCAAGAGATAATGTAGCATCACTCCACACCACTCCTAACTAATAGCTTCAGCTTTTTAAATCTTAAATAAAATTTGCTTGCTACTACCTTGCTATCACAACGGCCCCCAAAGATATTTGCAATAAATTAATGATGAGTGAACACAATGTAAAAGTGCTAGCATTGACAACGATCGCAAACACATAAATATTTTCTTAAGTACAAATAAATAGAATACAAAACACACGGGCCAATATGGAATTTCTGAGCATATGAAACAGTGTCAATAAAATATTGGGCCTCGTGAGTTCAACCTTCAACAAAACAATAAGCACACAACCACTGCACTCAAAAACACTCTACACTCTTTTCTTCCTCTTCTGTTTCAGTTTGACTGCGAAGCCCCGAGGGTCGGAACGAATCTCATGGACGTATTGATGATCTGGAATCAGGTCTTCCAGAGGAACTGACTTCATGCGCGTGAGAACTGCATGCACAAACCTATGCAAGGAGGCGTCGTTCTTCACAGTTTGGGTGAGGTTGTCGCAGTTGATCTCCCGCCACTCTTCCTTACACTCCCTGAAGTGGAACAGGTGCACCATGGTCTGGGGCATCACACGCCTGGAGGGAAGGGAGGGAGGGTGGAAAGCAAGAGGGGATGTTAGTACAAGAAGCCGGGGATAAAAATGAATTAACGTCACAATATTCATTTAATGCCTGTTGAATTGACCAGTAATTACAATAAGCTTTCAGTTTTTTAAAATCATTATTAAGCAATTAAGACTGCCTTGTAAAGTAAGTCACTTTAACTGTGAAGCCAAGCAAACACAAAAATAAAATAAGTAGAGGAAGGGGAGGTGCACATAAGAAGAAGGGAAAAAAAATCAGTAGTTTATGTCTGACAACCCAACACAAGACAAAGAAGAACAGCACCAGAAGAAGCACATGTCAGTAGAGGTAGTCCCAAGAAGCTTACGGCAGTAACTTACGTTTGAAAGCCCTGTACACACCAGTAACTTACGTTTGAAAGCCCAGTACAACACACCAGTAACTTACGTTTGAAAGCCCAGTACAACACATCAGTAACTTACGTTTGAAAGCCCAGTACAACACATCAGTAACTTACGTTTGAAAGCCCAGTACACATCAGTAACTTACGTTTGACAGCCCAGTACAACACATCAGTAACTTATGTTTGACAGCCCAGAACACATCAGTAACTTACATTTGACAGCATAGTACACATCAGTAGCTTACGTTTGACAGCCCAGTACACATCAGTAGCTTACGTTTGACAGCCCAGAACACATCAGTAACTTACGTTTGACAACCTAGTACACATCAGTAACTTACGTTTAACAGCCTAGTACACATCAGTAGCTTACGTTTGAAAGCCCTTCTTGGGCACATTCTCATGGGTGGTGGCAAGGAGGGTGGATGCTGGCTTGTAGACCCACTTGGTGCAGTAGTGTGAGATGTGGGTGCCTGTGTTAAACTGCCAGTGGTACAGCCTGTCTTCACGGGACTGCCACTCCGGGGGCAGGAGGATCGGATCCATGCGGAATGCACTGATATTGGAGGACTCTTGATCTAGAGTCTGGAAGGAAGAAGTGGAAGCGATATGGAACACACAGACATACGTGTGAATACTTATCAGACACACACATATTTATATGGATAAACAACGCAGCTTTTGAAATAAAGTGAAGCATTTGAAGCGTATGATGGAACGGTGACAAAATGGTTAGAGCTCTGGACTCCTTATCCAAGGCGTCTGGGTTTGACTGTAACTGTGTTATGTCCTTGGGAAAGAAAGTGCCCTGTATTTCTATAAAGATTCTCTTTCTAGCACTCTCAGTCTCAGAATGGGACAGCTTAAAAATGACAAAATCTAAAAAATCTAACTAACCGAGAGAACGACGTTGATGGTTCCGTACGGTCTCTGTGGAACTGGCAACTCGTCAAAATCCACCGTCATGACATAGTCATACCCAGCAAGTCGAAACTGGCAGTCTCGAACGACAAGAGTCTTATCTTGGCGTGCCTGCCGAAGCTGTCCATTGGTCTGATCAAGGAGCACTGAAGAAATGCCTGGGCAGAGACAGACAGGAATATTTTTTGTTACAAGCAAAGAGTCACAACTACAACATTCCTTCAAATATGGTACATTTAATACATACAGGGTGTATTTGCTTCTATATCTCCTTAGCTTTACAGTCGCTATTTACAATAGCTAACTCACCATCTTTGCTCCGAGGCGTGTAGTCAATGTTTACACTCCATTAACTCATTATTTTTACTCCGGAGCTTAAAGTCACTGTTTACACTCCATTACCTCATTATCTTTACTCCAGGACATAAAGTCACTGTTTACACTCCATTAACTCAATATCTTTACTCCAGAGCATAAAGTCACTATTTACACTCATTAACTCACCACGTTGCAGCCCTGTGCTCCACAAGGAGGCAAGAGGACTAATGAATAATGAACTCACCATTTTTGCTCCGAGGCCTGTAGTCAATGAGCTCCAGAAATCCTATCTGCTCGTAGTACTTGAATACCCTCAAGGAGTCCGGGTGAATGTTGTTGTAGAAAGTCACGATCTTGCTGGCACCCACTTCATGCATCACTTCAAACCACTCCACCAGTCTACTGGGTTCCAGACGAGAGTAGGCAACCTGGAACCAGCGGGAGAAAACATTCTAACTGATCACACGCCGACCTGATTCAAGCCTACAGCTAAACATGTTGCACCCTTGACTCATTGAACCCACATACCTGAATATGTCTGGGACCGATTGTTTCAATTTTTTTTTGCGACACGGTGATAATAAAGTGAATATATCATGTGACAATCTTTAGTTTAATCATTCTTCTAACTGGAAATGATGAAGATTTCTAAAATACAGAAGTATTTAAATATGAAACTAGATCTAACTTCAATGTCAATGTCCGACCTTTGCACTCTAGGCGATCGTTTCAGTATTTTTTCATCTTATTTTTTTTCTTTCATTTTTGTTGTTTAATACTTTTTTCATACACTGATTATTCAAAATGTCTTTTTTATGGATATTCAGAACATTTTACTTTATCACAGGACACTGATACGGGAAAGATCTTTCTTTGTCTCTGTCTTAGGTTTTGTATGTAAGTAAAGTTCCTTCAAAGACTATAAGGCCCATAGAGCTGGAACTTATCATGGTTTCGGTAGCATGAAGTAGAACAGCTGATTTTTACATCATCTTCTTGACAGAACACTAGTCTGTCATATGCTTACTTCCCCAGCAGCAGAATATGCCAGTACCCAATTCGCACCTAGGTGGGAAGAAGAACAAAGGTGTAAAGTGTCTTTCCCAAGGTCACAACACAGTCACTTCCCAGATTCGAACCCTGGACCCTTGGATTAGGAGTCCAATGCTCTAACCATTCAGCCATCGCACCACCTTTAGGGTTTGTATGAGTCTTTCTCAAAAAGGATCCTGTAGTTTTCACTGACCAGAAGCCATGATAGTGGCCCATCTATCGTCCAGGGTTAAAACAAAATTTGTTCAGTGGTTTAAAAGTTAAAAGAAATAATGGAAAACATTTAAAACCATTTCTTTGAGCCAACAGGATACCAACCTTTGTGCAGACAGCATATTCAAAGCTCCTAAAGACAGGGAACACAATTTTCAATGAGCCCGTGGGATTCTTGTCACATGATTCAGCAGCGAAAGAGACAGAGTCCAAATGGCGGCCATTTTTGTTTCCCACCAGACATGCAAACACAGCATTCTGATACTCTGCCAAGAACCTCAGATCAATGTGATCTAACCTTGAAGACACCTGTGATTAGAAAGGATAAGTGTCACCTGAGACTGTAAGGAAGAAACATAACTGATATTATTTGACATTGACAGTGGGTGAACAAATAAAGAGCAAAGTCAACTGGTTTGGATAACCACATAACCACAACACAAATTATTTGTTTTCTCTCTCTCTGTCTATCTATCCTGAAGTATTCGACCGTTACAACTAACTTTCTCCACTCCTATCTGTTCTCAGATTTCTGCAGAATATCTAGCCACTCAAGATCAGTCCACTCTCTGAGGTTGTTTTGCTGTCGTTTCCACTGTCTATCCCTTTGTCTCCCTTCTTGTACTGTTTCCTGTAGGGCAGTCTTGGCCAGACCAGATGTTTTTGTTACGTACCCTTACCACATCAGTTTGGGTCTGATCACTGCAGCGTAACGCCACATGTCAAAAATTTTAAATCCTATCAATATAGGAACAAACAACTGAACTAAAATTATAAGGATTTCCCCCACAAACTATCATCCTGGGAATTCCTTGCCTACATTACAATACCTAATCTTCCTCTATTGTGCTCTGAGTCCTTGTCACCAACTACAAAGAGTGATTTGATAATTCTCCAATCACCACTGCTGATATGAGAGACCACATGTTTGCGGCTGAGTATTTTGTTGGTCAGTGAACTGAAGATCCGTGGGGTGATAACTAGTGGTAGCTAAGTTCATTCACAATCTGATTCACACCCTGGACCGACTTGCGATATGTGCCTCCAGCTGGACATTGAGCCCAAACCAAACTCCCAATGAACAAACTTACAACAAAATTAGCCTCAGGACACAAAGACCAGGTTGTACTCTTCAAGCTTTAAAATGAAAAACACACAATTAAAAACAGCTTTCCCGAAAAACATATAAAGACAAACCAACGCTCGACTTTACTGTCTTTATGGGTCGAAACAAGAATGAAGCCCAAGCCGCCTCAAAACACAAACTTTGAGTCAAGCTTTACCTGAACATACTCCCCTGGGTCAGAGTTGGAGCTGAAACAGCACACAAACTCTCTGGGAGATGAGTGACGCAGGAATCCCGTGAACACCATACGCATTTGTCCTTTGCCAGTATAGTGAACATCATGAATTGCCGACACAAGGTTAATCTTGGTGTTGCCTATCCACACACCTTCTCCATCTGTAACATACTGCATCTCCTTGGGCTGAAAGTAAAACCAAAAGTTTAATGCAGATAATATTTCAGTGTCAGTCAGGAATTCAACCACAAAAAAACACTGTATCACTAAATAAATCTTTCACTTTAATTAATGAGAATATAGTACATCTCTAAACTGAACTTAGGGATCTTGGTGCCTTCTTCGTTCAAAGAGTTGTTTAAAAGCTTAATGAACAACATTTGAGTTGAGAATCATTGCTTTAACAGTGTGGAACTAAAATAATATTTTATTTTTAAATTTGATACAATAGTAACACACAGAGTTTATAATAAAATTTCAACAAGAGTGACCTTGCTCTTTCCTTCAACCCAAGCTGCCACGCCAGTTCCCCCACCGAAGATGGGCTTCCGTCCACTCTTCTCCTGTGTGTGCATTTTGCTGTAATAGACCTCGCTGGCTGGACGGCTCCACAACAAGTAGACAAGCGCGTACAAGAACAACAGCACCATCAGAACTCCCAGCATGCATCTTGGCGACAAGCTCTGACTGAAAGACTTCATACAACGCTGTGTCTGTGCTCTGACGGCTGATGTCATCCCTTTAAATGGAAACAAGACAATTTGTTCAATGTTAGAGGACAAGAAGATCCAGATCAGTGATGAATAAAGCTCTGCTACATCTGCATGTTAACACCTCATTGTGAATTGGTTAGTATGAGTCAAATCATGGGTTCAAGTTTTGCATGAGCCAATTAATAAATCTAATGGGTATAATGGGTAAGTTTCCTCTCTTCAAACTGATAAATTGTACATTCTCAATTCAACACATTACAATCTTAGTATGTAACAGTGAGCCATAAAGGATCAGCCCATAACCCTTCAAAATCACAGAAATTCTTTCTTTACTTTCTAAACATAGATCTACACACGAAAATAATACAGAAATGACATGCATCAAACTGTTCGTAATTATTTGTCGCTATAGTTACAACTGCCTGGCAAATGTAATGTGTAAATGATATAATTACAATACAATACCCAATGATCTCTAGATTAGGGAGGATTATCAAATCCAGTGCTGTTTAGATTCTAAATTACACTTTAAATGCATATTTTTTTTTTAACGTTCACAATATAAGTAGGCTACAGTGGAACCTCAGTTCATGAACTGAGTCTGTTCAAAGACTCAGTTTGTGAGCAGAATTGCACATGACCCAAATCAATTTTTCTAATTGAAATTATGTAAATTATACTTATAATTGGAGGTGGAGGAAAGGGAGGAAAAAGTTACTAAGAAAGTCCCCCTTCCATAATAAATAGGTATCTATTCTTTAGGGGGTTTATTCTCAGACTCTTTCAGCTTGTTCAATGTTTTTTGCACCAGAAAACGGTAATCTATAGTAAGGGAATAGGATGGCCATGGGCTCTCACCACACAAAGAGCCACAGCGAGCTCAAGAGACAGATGATCTCACCTGTGCCTCCCCCTCCCCCCCAACAACATTATAATATTATATAAACTGTGTTTGGCTGAGTTTGGAGCATTGCTAAGTGAGAATGCACTCCTCATTTTGAATCACATGACTTTCGTTTATGCCTCAGACAATTTTTCATGAACCAAGAACAAGATTAGAGAAATTCGTCAAAAAACCGTTGTTTGATGTTTGGAACCTGATCTGATTTGTAGGCCCACTCCTGTGGCGTTGGTGATTCGAAGATCCACTGCAGATCTGTGTCACAAAAAAGGTTGGTTAGGGTAAGCCTAGAATGCTCCCAAGATTCAATTCGGAGCTCTTTCCAATGTAGATCTATAGATCAAGATCTAGATCTAGCCTACTTTCTTTCTACACATAGATCTACACGACATCTCACCGTCTCACCTATTTAATGCTGTCGTACTCGTAGCCGTTGTACTGTTGTGTGCAGTCACACTGATCTTGTAGATTTTATTCTTTCCACGCTTAAAAGAGAACGCCGCTCAGCAGACTATCCCAATAAATTAACATAATTGTTTTCACTGTGATCGATTACTTTTACTCTGAAGTCTGATCGTTATAGTTCTTATGGATGCATTATTAATCATATTATCATCATGAAAGAATGCTCAACGGTGGGAAAAAGACAGAGGCAAGCTCCAATTACGTAGTCTTGGTTTTAAGAGTAGCTCCCCTTGTTGATGAATCCATTTCCGGTTTTCATTTGGCCATACAAGCGAGACCACTCTGTCTACTTTCTTTTTCACCAAGGTGTTTGCATTACAACAGGTACTGGCAATATGTATGACAATATCTCGATCCAGATTACATCTAGATTCTAGAGCTTGATCTAGATATACGGAATAAACAGATCTAATTTTTCGTGGGTTTTTTTAAAATAAGGAATTATTAAATCGCCTCTGTCAGGCTCTGTAAAGTCAAAGTCTGGAGCAAGTTTGAAGTTGTTCTAAGTACAGGATTGTGTGTGTAGGCCTAAGTAAGACGAGTTGGCAGTTGGGATATCTAGAATCTAGAATCTAGATCTAGATCTATGTAGATATAAGTTTCTTGATCCAGAGTAAGTATTATATTCTGATGAAAAAAGCCACCCCGCCATGTCTTGCTCAGCGAAAAAAATTGCGCATGGCAAGCTGCTCTCTTGCAATTTTTTTGAGAATTCTCGAGTTGTCTGATTGGAGATTTCGACCTATTTGTCGACCAGTATTTTGTTCTATTGACATTTTGAAACGCTCAATTGTACTGACATGATCGTCAGCATTTTTGCTTTTTTCCCAGTGCCAGACAAGAGGTTATTCATGTCATTCATTGTTTTTACTTAGGCTACAGCTAGATCTATTTTTACATTCAAATTAATGGTACAGTCTAAAAACTGTAGATTTCTCTTTGGTGAAAACCGTCATGCAAAACCTGATCATAAAATAATTGCTCAACTATAGTAACATTTATTTGTATCACGTCCAAAAAATTCACCACATGACCCGCGAAGATCTCTGGTTGTTGATCTTTTTCAGAGTGCAGACATGGGCAAACGGAAAGTTCCCAAGAACCAGCAAGCATGGTCCAAGCCCAACGATCCAGACTCCAAGGAAGGGAAGAAGGAAGAGCAAGTGAAAGGTTTGCATTCTGTCTTGTTTTAAGAAGAAGACTCAGTGCATGACTACATTTAAATGAAATTAATCTCTTTTATTTTAACATGAATTTGTCATTACACGTAACTCAGAGTGAAAAATATTACTTACTCATCATGTACAACAAAGCTAAATTATTAATTGAACCTTGAGTAAATATTAATTAGATTGTGAAATATCTTTCATGGTTATAAGGAATAAAAACATTTCTAAAATGAGTAAAAACTGCAAATGAAATTTCATAGTGCTTTTGTAAGATTTTCTTTGAAACAAGGACTTGATTACCCTCTGATTCTCTTGTGGTCAACAGGTAAAAAGACGTACTCACTCAAGGCAAAGGAGGGCAGTGAGGGGAGCAGCGAGGATCTCCCTAAGGTATCTACTGTGAGATGATATATATATATGTATATCTTTGTTTGTGTTTTACATGAAGATAAACACATTGAACATCATTGGCCCGTGACTGGTTTGTGACTGGCTTCTTGTTCATATATCACTGAGTACGGTAAGTGAGTAGAATTTTATAAAGTCTGAAATAGCTTCTGTTGTGTCTTTATTCTCAGATAATTGTAACTTTAAGTGAGAACTGAATGAAGAGATTTTGTTGACTAAATGTTTCTTCCCAGGTGCGAATACCTGACAAGCTAGAGGCAGCCTTGATCGACCTCATTGTGGAGGAACAGAAATCACAAGCAGGCTGGGGTGATGTTTCTAAAAGAATCACTTCCAAAAAACTCACAGTAAGTTTTGCTCATCTGTCTAGTGAGATTTTTATGGTGTTGCTCAGGAGCAAAAAAAAGAAAAGAGAGCTTGTGCAAGAAAACTTAAGAGTCTTTACATCTTCAGATACTTAGTCATTCGCAGCTCATATGCAAAGAGAATTGGAATAGGTCAAAGGTCCTTATATAAATGAGGGTGAAGTGAAGCGGGTTAAAAACTTATTGAATTTTCAGGAAATAAGAGAGATATTATGTTTATGCGCGGATGGCCTGCCATAGTCAGGTTCTCAATACATCATCAGTATTCATTTCACGTTTGAACCACAGTTTAATTTTATTTGTGATTTGGTATACAGCAGCTGCTGGCTGGCGGCCTTTGCACAGAATTTATTTCCTTCCATGAGAGACCTGAGGCAGAGGGCCCTGTAGAATTGACAATAAATATCTATCTGATCTCAGATGGTCTCATGTTAAGAAGTATGCAGGGAAAATGTGTCACAGTCCTGTTAGTTCATACTTAAGCTACAAATGATACGACTGACATGTAGCACAACTGCTGATTCTTCACGGTGGTGTGATGGTAGAGTAATGTTAGTTTTTTTGTCAATGATTCTTTCAAGAGTAATGAAGTTCACAAAGAATAATTGACGAACAGTTACAGAGCTTTGAATTAAGGGAGCTTATGCCCTTAACAATGGTATGAGTAACATGTAACATAGCTGCTGAATCTTTAAAATAGTGAGCTGGTAGAGTAATGTTAGTTTTCTGAATTATTTTTTCAAATGTATTGAAGTAGGCTACACAAAAATTGATTGACCAACAATAAAAGAGCTTTGAACTAAGGGAACTTATGTTTTTAAAAATCCTACATGGTTTAATATTTACTTTCCTTTGCAGGACGTGTACAACAACTTATCCAATGTGGGTTTCTCAAGGAATCAGATTGAGTCAGCCATGTCAAGCACAATCATGTGTGGTGGAGACCTCATCGATGCCTTGGACTGGCTGTGTTTGAACACGCAGAATGGTAAACTTTTTGTGCTGTCGGCACACTGTCAAAGTGTCTCTTCACATTTGGTCACAAGCATCAGTCTTGCATGAGTCTTTCATGAAGTAAAAGTAAAGCAAACTTCTTTCAAGGCCTATAGAGCCAGAGCTTATCCTGGTATCAGTAGCATTACTTGGAACAGACAATTTTTACATAATTTCTGGGACAAGATGCCAGTTTGTCATACATCTTTCATTAATCTTCTGTTGTATTTCTTTTAGTTTCTCCTTGGAAGTTGTTTATGAACATATACCAGACCAAAGACAGCCAGTAGCATTTGAAAACCAATAGAATATCCCATCATTGTTGTGAAGAGTTCCAGTGCTTCAGTGGTGGTTGGCCTTAAAAATGTGGGAAGGAGAGAGGGCAGGGAGTGGCTAACTCATGCCCATGTTTCCTTCCACAGACCAACTGCCTTCAGGCTTCTCTGAAACTCTGCAAAAGGAGGAAGAGAAAAGACGACCCAAATTTGATGTGTCCCTTCAGGTCGAGGCTGAGACAGTTCCCTCCCTTGTAGCTACAGCCAGGCAGGAAGGTGGAGCTGCATCTGAGGCATCCAGTGTAAGTTGTGCTTCCTTGCAGCTTTCATCTACTGTTTTTGCTTCTAGTGTAAGTTGTTAACTTGCATTGTCATGCTTGGTGGGAACCTACCTGACCAACATATTTTCTGTGGTAGTTAAGTAGATTTGTCTATCGTACTCTATGGTACGATTTCCTTACTGCTGAAATGGGAAATTAACTGTGCATGTTGTTAAAATGCTTAACACCAAGATTGAGTCCACTACTCACTACTCAGTGCTGATACTTTGCAATGGGTCTCTCTCTTTTTTCCTTCTTCCGTCCATCCATCCATCATTCATCTGTACATCTGCAGCAAAAACCCAAAGAAAAACCCAAAGCTGATGGAGCAGGGATGAAAGACTGGATTTTGAAGTATGCAGAGCAAAGTTCTAGTGACGAATCTGGTGACACTGATGAGGCAGAGGGAGAAGATGCATTTGATCCAGTAAGTCAATCAAATTTCGTTGAAAATATTGGCAATTCATTTCTGTATTCTCTTGAAGATAAAAGCAGTATATTGCCAGTCTAACTGAATATTTTCTTATAAAAAAAGAATTTGTTTGTGTGAAAAAGTGAGCAGAATTGAGTAGTTTGGTGATGTACTTTCATTTTAATTTGTTGAAAGGACATGTCCTTGTACATAAGATAGTTCTTTGATTTTTGAGAAGTGTTTATTTGTTGAACTTTGCACTGCACTCTTAGTTTCAACAAAAGTAGATGTTTGTGTGACTGTCCCATTCTGAGCCTTTGTGAAATGATCATGAGAAATCGTTTTAATTGAACAAATCTTATCTTCTCTTCCCTGTCCTTTTGTTTCTTCTTTTCTCTTTTTTTCTTTTCTCTTTTCTTTTCTCCCCTTTTCTACTGGTCTCTTTTCATCTCTTCTTTTTTCTTTCTTCCCTAATCTTTTCTGTCTTCTCTTCACTTCTCTTCTGTTTCTTTTCTTCTTCTTTTCATTTCATTTCTTATCTTATCTTATCTTCTCTTCTCTACCCTTCTCACGTTTTGCCTGCCAGACTGCTCAGTACCGAGAGCTTCATGAAAAGCTGCAAGGCCTGAAGGATGAAGCTGCCATTGCCAAAAGTAACAATGCAGTGGACAAGCACAAAGAACTGTCTAAACAACTGAGGGCCATGCATCTAGGTACGTTGGGAGGGCCATGCATCTAGGTACGTTGGAAGTCATATATGCTTGTGTGTGTGTGTCTGATCAGTAGTGAGCACAATGTACTCTGATGTAAAAAAAAAAAAAAAAGGTAAAGTTCTTTCAAGACCAATGAGGCCCATAGAGCTGGAGCTTATCTCCAGCTTATTTCAGTAGTGTGAAGCGGAACAGATGATTTTTCTTCATCTCCTAGACAGGACACTAGTCTGTCGTAGATTTATTTCCCCAGCAGAATATATACTTTGATGTGTGATGTCTAAGGAATAGTGAACTTTGCATGTTAGTGGGTTATGTGTGAACAACTGGAGTCAGCCAGTGCAAAGGTCAAGTTTTACTAGAGAGATCAGTACAATAAATATCTGACTTTCATGTTTTTGATTTTTTTAAATATCATAACAGGAACTTTTTATAACTCTTTCAGAAATGGCATCCCTAGAAAAGCACCCTGAATTTGATAAGACTGTGAAAGCTGAGCTGAAGGCTGCAACTGTCCCAAAACCAAAGGTCAAGGCTGTGCCTGTTGATACTGTGGTTAACGCTGAAGATAAAGCAGCGGACAATGATGGCGATGGAGTCTTCAATTTATTTGCTGCAGCAGAGGGGGCCAGTTCAGAACCCAAACCCTCAAGTTAGTGTGTTTTGTCATTGATACTCTACCATGGGTGTGTAGTGGTATGGAACTGAAGCCTGTTGTGCGCAGTGCCATTGATACTCTGACTTTGGGTGTTGGTTTAGCTTGAAGCAACCTTACAATATGTGGTGGTGGCTTTGAAGTGAGATTGAGATTTTATTACTTTTGTTAACGGCACATATAATGCAATAACTTACACCTGAAAATATCTATGAACTAGGATAATACAGTAGGTAATTTAGAAAAAAGAAATTATAAGTTGCATTGATGAACATTGTGCAGCTTTTGCCCTTGCACTTATCTGTCTATTTCCCTTCAATCTCTGATGCAGCCACACAAGTAAAACCCGAAGAAGAAGTCCGGTGCTTTGAATACACAAGAGCTCAGTGGACAGGCAAGTCGCCCAAACAGTTTCTAATAGACTGGGTCCGCAAACACCTGCCTAAAGGTGCTCCACCAAAGTTCAAGAAGATTCAAGTCAAGGTCAACAGGTTTAAGAGCACGTGAGTCAGCGAGAATGAAGTAGGTCACTGTTTAAGTGTCACCAGGCAATATTTTGTTTGGCTATAAACGATCTATGTTTATTCAGTTCACCTTCCCTTTGGTCAAGCAGAAACAGCTGTCTTGTCCTTGTATGGGCCTTGTGTGAGGTTGTTTTTTTTCTTCATTTTGATTTTCTGTCCACCACCATCATTTTAACTCTTTCGTTACCGATGTGTCGATTCCCTTCCGCCTAGAGTCCCGATGCGTCGAAATGCGTCGATAACATTTCCCCCTGCACAATCCCGATGCATCGAAATGCGTTGCTGGTTTCACTGCGTACGTCTCTACTTTAATAGTTATTATCGGGAATTCTTTCCGTCTAAATTTAGATCGTGACCTTTAGCAATGTCCAATCGGATGTCCTGACCTAGAAAACTGTCGTGTTATTGGAAATTCCCGCTGTCACTAGTATTAGCGTGTGTTTGTAGTCGTGTAGTACACATCAACCGCCTTCTTCGCTAGCGCGGGGGGTGCTGGCTTACCGTTTGCGGGTGCGAAAGTAGGTCACGGCCTTAGCGGGGCTTATAAGGTTAAAGTCTTGTTTTCTTTATTATGTGACTTTGGATTCTTGTAATCATTCCATGACATAAGAAAGGAACGTAAGAACAATGGCATATTATTGTTCATGACATAAGAAAGGAACATAAGAACAATGATATTTTATTTTATTATTATTATTATCATCATTATTATTTCCCTGGTTGGGAGAGAAAAGCCTACATAGAAAAGTGAGGCTTCTAGTTTAGTTCTTTCTTCTCCGTTTTTCCAGGGCTGTTGTGACTAAACAGAAGGATGATGTCCTCAGTGTGACCCCAGACATTCTGTGTGAGAACGTCAAAGACGCAGAGCACCTGGCTTCTACGCTGGCTCTCTACAAGTTATGCAAGGGACAGGTGGGAGGGGTTGAACTGCCCTGCTCTGTTTCTCCTCTTCTTTTTTTCTTTTTTCTGACCTTTGCTTCCTTTTTAAAAACATTTTTCTTCCCCCTTTTCTTTTGACTGCTAACTGTATGACACACTTGATGAAATTGCCTCTCAGGCTGACTATGTTCATCTTTATCTCAGTCTTTTTATAGTCTTTCGCACCTTATGCCATTCTCAGATTATCTGTGTCCATCCATCCTTGTCTAACAGTTTCTTCTCCTCCTCCAGCCTGTGCATCAGCTGCTGCCTCCTCCTTACCGTAGTGTGTGGCTAGAGTGGCTGGATGCTGAGAGATCAGAGAAGGAGCAAGCCAAGGAGAAGGAGAACAAGGTAAGCACAACAGGAGTTCACTGCTCTTGTCTGAGACTGACCAGTTTATCCATTGTAGTTGTCTCCCTTCCATGGGGCGTTTTCCATGAGTTGTTAACATTTATTGTACGGTCCTGTTTATAACATTGTGGAAATAAGTAGACATAAAGATAACAGAGTTTACCTTTATTATTTATCGCTTTGGTGAATTAATAGAACTGTGTTACAAATTCCTGCCTGTATTTCCACCATATTAGTTTTTCTGTCTCCTTCACGTAAAACCAAGTAAATACAAGTATGATCTAATTTTACTTCTCTTTGATTTTGAATCCTATAGTCTATTTATATAGCATTCATTCATTTAAGGTTATGCTTCCAATGAAGTGAGAGAACTTTGATCAATGGAATTTTTTAAATTCAAAGACTGACTTACTAACTTAATCCTCTTCGTTCCCAGAGGAGCATAGAGCTGCAACCACTGCACGCCAACGGACACATTTCTGAGCGATTTTAAGAGACTATTTATTCTAAATATCATCATCTTTCAGCCTAGATCAAAACCAATGTGTAAATACCACTATGTTTCAGCCCAGGGACCAGTTTGTGTCCAAGCTGATGAAGAGGCTTCAGCTGGAAGATAAAGCAGGCAGGAAGGACCAAGGTGGAGGAGAAGGAAACGGAGAGAGAGAAAATCCTGACGAAGTGGAGGAGGATGAGGATGACTGGGAGAGTCTGGCTGACAAGGTGAATGGAGTAGTTGCTGTGTCATTGGAATCTCACACTTCTGACTTTGTCTTTGGAATCTCACACTTCTGACTTTGCCTTTGGAATCTCACACTTCTGACTTTGTCTTTGGAATCTCACACTTCTGACTTCGTCTTTTGAATCTCACACTTCTGACTTTGTCATTAGAATCTCACACTTCTGATTATGTCTTTGAAATTTCACACTTCTGACTTTGTCTTTAGAATCTCACACTTCTGACTTTGTCTTTGGAATCTCACACTTCTGACTTTGTCTTTGGAATCTCACACTTTCGGAATAAACTGACCCAAGACTAGCACAGACAGCTTTGTTGTCTTTCATCTCCAGGGTCAACTGATGGAGGTCAGTCCAAGCCAGCCAGTCAAGGTGAAGGACACAACAGTGGTCAATCCAGAGCAGTCTGTTCTGTA